>PVJA010057409.1:0-10450 GCA_004027025.1 Myocastor coypus
AAAGCGCCTGCTTGGGAAAGTTTGGGCGGCTTCAGGGACCGCGGTTTGATCCCCGGCACCACATGCTGCGCCAGCCCTGCCCTCCAGGTGGGCTGAGCCGGCCATAAAAATGAGTGAATAAATAAACAAAGGTTCTGAAACAAGAAAAAAAAATATTAGTAAGCTGTGGTTGAAGGAGAGAAACTCTTAAATTTATTAAATGCAGAAAATTCATTCTTCTCTAGGCGGGCATGTGTGTGTGTGTGTGTGTGTGTGTGTGTGTGTGTGTGTGTGTGTGTGTGTTTGTAGTACTAGAGATCAAACCCAAGGACGAGCACATGCTAAGCATGTACTTTGCCATGGAATTGCATTCTCAGCTCTCAGGAGATTTTCTTGCTATATATGTTTTCTTAGTATTTCTTTGAATAATATTATAATGGCCCACAGTTATTGAGTGGCTACATTCCTTTAATTGTTCCAAGGACAGTATGTGCTTTTATTTATTTGGTCCTGATATTAGCCTTATGAATTTGGCATCAATTAACAACTCCATTCATATGTTGGGAAGCTGAGGTACCAGGAGATTTAAGGAACTTACAGTAAATTCTGTCAATCACAAGCAGCTAAAATAGCACATACAAGGTAGTTAGAACACAGGCAGTCTGCCCCAAATTCTAAGTTCTACGCTGTAAACCTAGAAGCTGCAAATTTTGTTTGTGAAGGAGCAGATATGAAACATTTAAAAGTTGGTGGACTATACAGCTTCTATTGAAAGTATTTAACTCTGCCACTGATGAGAGAAAGAAGTCATAGCAATATGTGAATGAATGAGCATGTGTGTGTCAGATAAAATTGTATGTACACCAAAAAGTGATCGCCTGCCTTTGGTCCATGAGCCATGACTTTCATCTCTTTGGTCGACATACCAAAATTATATAGTATACCTTATGCAATGGGTTGAAGCAACATCTGCTTTTCACTGTCTTCTGTCTCATTCTTTCTGGCCTGGTGTCAGTAGTTTTCAACCTGAGGCAGTTTATCTCCCAGGGGACACTTACCAATGCCTGGAGACGTTTTTGTTTGCTGCAACTGAGAGAATTCCTAATATACCTAATGCATAGAGGCCTTCTATGATGTTAAGCATCCTACAGTGCTCAGGGGAGCCTCCACAGAAAAAATAAAATTGTTACCCAAATGTTGACCATGCCAAACTTGAGGAAATGCAGCAGTTCAATCAGATTCCTTTTCATCATGGAGAGTACTCTCACTTCTCTATTTCTCTCTGCATGGCATTTCTGTTTACTGCCTCATAGGTACACCAACAGTTTCAAATAGTAACAACCACAATGTTAGTAGTCATGGTTCTGGTTTGGTGGTGGCAAGATGTAACATCTACTATATATCCATTTTTTAATTTTTATTGCTTTTAATAAGAAATAACATTGTGACAGTTTCAAGACATGTTAGTGGGACAGCCACAATAATTAATACAGTGCATATCGTTGTCTTCATAGTAGTTGTTCAGAGTACAAGATGCAGACCTGATAACTTTTCTAAACACTATTGGTACAAATATTTCTTCTCATTGAACTAAGAGAAAGTAGTTGTATACATAGAGCGATATTCCATAATTGTAGTGGGTTATCAGCAGAACTGGCAATGCTTGAAGCTGTTGACTTGAGCCTTTTACAGCTCAGCATACTAATCTGGCTTTACTTGTTATGTGTTGTGGTTAAACTTTTGTGCTTGGTGGTTAAGTCCAAGTTAAATCAAGACCTATATAAAAAAAACATGTAATTTTGTGTCTGACAAGGTCAGTCAAATGCCCTCAGGATTTACTTTGAAACCATATATGTACGTATGTATGTATGTATGTATGTATACATTATAACTGCATATAATATCCCACTCTTAACATATTTCACATCAAAATAAATTCATGAAACAGGTATTAAGAATTTCCTGCTTCATATGAAGAAATGTAAGTGCTTATATCCATAGCATAGACCTTTACATTGTATCCTGATTTCTCTTTCTCACTTCTATAATGAAATACACGATTGAACATAAATAATTAAATGTAAGTACTTCAAAGTCTATATAATACCCATGAACATCAGCTGTGCTGGATTGAGTGCTACATGTATTTTGCAAAGTTAGTTTTCTAACCATAATTAGATCAAAAATATTTTTATGAGAGAATGCAATCGAAAGTTTGATTTTTGCCTCCTTTTTGTCCTCTTTTATGAGTGTCTCTGGTTGCATTATTGTGGCTGCTACTGAATCTTGCTTGCATAGATTAAAAATGTTTACCTTTCATGGACGTTTTGGCCTTGGAGAAGATTCAGAAGTCACACTGAGCCTTCAGTGAGCAAAGTAGATGATAACACATCGTAATGTTTTTATGAGCTTTCTTTTCTCTTGAATGGCACTTGTCAGCAGAATTGACTTCAGTTTGGATCATACCTCATAAACACACGCATGAAAGAGAACTTCTAGAACTTCTTCATAACATGGCAGGACTTATTGGATAAGTGTGTTCACAGCAAAGGAGAATTTTAAGTGGCAAATTACTGCCAATGTGTCTTTTACTATAATAATTTTTAAAATGCAAACATTCTCCATGGGTTTAGATTACCCCATGTATTCTGTGTATTATTAAAGTACAGAGGAGGGGTGTTCACTTCAGCCTGGAGATCAGAGAAGGCTTATGTAAGATGACAAAAGCCATTGTCCTACTTGAATTTTGAGGCAGGGCTCTGTTTGACAGTCCCTTCTAGGATGCCAGTGACTACTTTCTGGACTTCCAAAGGAAGTCCTAAATGCAGAGAGTCTTCAGTCCATCTTCCCGGAAAGAAAAAAGAAAAGCAACAGAGGCTGCACTTAGTCCTTTTATTCCTTCGACAGAAGTATTGGTTGAAAGAAATGGTGAAGACATGTCAATGCCTGTAATTCTTTGCCTTTCCAGATCTTCTCAGTTGTAGTGACCACTTGCCCTTGGAATATAGACTTCATTTTCTGAGGGTGATATTAATAGTTCGAAGGATAATTAATATACTGTTGTTAATTCACAATGCCTCCCAGAGGCCAAGAGGATGACAATTTAATAAGCACACGATAAATGCACATGAATAGCCTGTTGTATTGTTCTCTACGTCTTTGTCTCTATTTAAAGACCTCAGGAAGTTTATTGGGATTGATTAATTTACTCAACACCATTAAGAGAGACTGACGGATATTAATATTAGCCTGACGTTTACAGTGGAGGCTCTCTACTTGACCAAACTATGAAAGACAAAGAGTTAGTTGTTCATTTTCTCCTTACTTACTATTGTTTTTCTGCTTTTCCTCATTTACTCAATCTTGCTAGCTCTAGAGTGTTCACAACCATTTCTGAGACTTGGAGCTGATGAAATGCCAGACTTTACCATAACTGTTGGTACCCTCCTCTCCTGGCAGGCAGTAAGTGTATGGCCTCTGGGTTGCATTGCCTGAATTTGAGCTCTGCCCGCCAATATTTCTTGGGAGTGCAGGTCAGTAATTTACTAAGTCTAGACTTTAATATCTTCACTTTCAGCCCAGGCCTTACCAGAGTCTCTGTTTTCAAGGTTTATAGCCTAGAATAACTGAAAGATTACACAGAGAAGTGATTCTGGCACCTCAGGATCTGGGTTCAAAGCCCAGTTCAGCACTTTGTTGCTGTAAAATACCCTCTAAGCTCTAATTTCAGTTCATATCGTACATAGTTGTAATGATGGCAAAGTTATGGCGAGCCTCAAAGGCCAAGTTATGTCTCTTGGGTTTTCCTGAGATTCAGAAGCACGCACTAGAAGCCAATACCACGCTGTAGTCCAAGGCTTGTTAACTGCTACCCACAGGCTGGCCCTAGCTCACTGCCTGTACTTTTAGTGCATGAGCTCAAAATGACTGCAGCAAAAAGTTAATAAAAAGAATAGTATATTTTGTAACACGTCCAAATTGTATTAATTGAGTTTTTATTGGGATGCTGCTATGTCTATTTATTGACATATTATCTGTGGCTCTTTCATTGATATAATGGCAAGGGTAAGTAGTGTGATGGAGACTATATTGTCCACAAAACTTCAAGTAGTTTCTCTCTGGTCCTTTAAACATAAGATTTCTGGCCACCTTGGACTGATCTAGTGCAAGGTGAAGGTCGTCAGATTGAATACAGTCTACATCGGCAAGCTCACCCTTGCATCAAGCTACTCCCCTGTTATCACAGGAAGGTCTTTACAACATTCACACTGATTTGTCTTTAGCTCTTTCTCCAGGGCTGCAGGTATCAGGCTGATGGGAACATGGCTGATGCACATGGGAACACTGCAGGCATACCCCATGGATTCTGCTGTGTCTTGGTTATCTAGCCACAGGCCATTCTGGCATGCAATACTGTGTCCAGACTCCTTCCATCTAGGCTGCCTTTCTAGGAAAGTAGATCCAAGCTAAGGCCCGTCATTCTCTGCTCTAACTCCCTACCCTCTCTCTTTCTCTCTGGAAGAGTGGACATGCTGGCAATGATCTACTCAGGGCCTGCATGCCTTACATTTTGTAAGCTGTGTTTTCTTATGTTTTTCCTACATTTCTAACATGGTATCTGATTCTGACATCTGAATTATTACTTGAATGTTGTTGAATGACTAATCTGTAAAAAAAAAATGCATTTAGTAATTGGATGCAATACTCCTTTGTTGATCGCCCCTGAACTCTGCACATTGTCACTGTGTTCTTGATAATATTCAATTTATGTTTTCCAGTGCTAGGGATTCAACCCATGGCCTTAGGCATGCTTAACAAGCATTATCCCACTCAGCTACAATTCCATCCCCATAAAATTCTTTTATAAGCACATCATATAGCCAGTTCACATGAAAATCGTTCGCATGTCAAATCCATAGGCTTCTTTAAAAATAGTGATTGCAAGGATGGAGTTCATTTATTCTGCATATGTGTTCATCTATTCTGCATATGTGGAATATAGTTATCTATATGTTTCAATGCTTTGGTTTGGATATGGTTAGAATGTGTCCCTCAAGTTCATGTGCTGGAGGATTAGTCTTCAGTACGTTGAAACTGAGAAGTGGTGTTGCCTGTAAGAGATGCTATTGTGACATAATGACATACCCTCAGCAAAGCTCAATACTCATATCTCAAAATGTGTTGCAAAGTGGCACCACACTGTCCACCTAGTCTTTTCTCGTAAGACTGGTTCTTTGGTTTACTCTACCATGTTGTCATACAGCTAAGACATGGATGCCATGCTGGTTGGCTCCTGTAGTCACCATGGTTGTAAATCAGAAAATCCTCATTGAGGGTTTTGTGGGGACTCAGCCTCAGTTTGTTATGGCAACACAATGGACAAATACCCTTATTTCTTTTCTTTTCTTTTTTCTTTCTTTTTTTTTTGAACTTGTTGCAACTGAATGAGGTGTATTTTCCAAAAAAAAAGCTGTTATTACATAAGATATTTTCTGCTATCTTTTCTCTAGAAACTAACAAATTGAATGAGGAGTTTATTTTTAGTGACACTGAAGAAACATAGTCCCATATCAAGCCACTGAAGTCCTCCCTTCGGCTTGGTGAGAATCTATCCATTTAAGAAAGATTTTCAGTATACATTGGACAGGACCTATCAGAATCAACACCTAAGCCCAAAGAGGCACAGTAGATTGGGAACAGAATGAAAAGAGGAGCTCTTTAGAGGAACAGGACTTTAAATTCTCCCAAATCCTCCAAAAGTCACCTACCACCCATTCTGCTGAAATGAAGATTTGCCTTCTAATGGATGTGTATATGTAAATTAATTTCCAATTTTATTAGATGTTGCAACAGCAATGGAAATAGAACTTGTAAGACTTGATATTGTATCCCAATCTCATTAACTTAGAATATGCAAAGAATGGGAGCATTGCAAAGGCAAGTAGATCTCTCATTGTTCAATGTTGCTTCAGGCTTGATGCATGGACAGAGAGTAGAAATTCCCCAATGAAGTTTTCAGGTAGGTAATGGATTCTCAATTTGTGTTTAACCAAGGTTTTATTTTAACTCCTACAATAAATTTTAGCAGCTTTAATGAGATATAATTATACATCGTAAAATCACCAATTTAAAAATATTCAGTCCAGTGGTTTTCAGTTTATTTACAGAATTGTACAGCCGTTACCATGCTTTAATTTTGGAACATTTTCTTTGTCCCAGAAACTCAATACATATTCATAGTTACATTCCAGTCCCACTGCCTCTCCCACGGAACCCTAGCTAATGTACTTATTATCTCTATAGATTTTCCAATTGAAAATTTTGAGTAAATGGAATAATGGAATATGTGATGTTTTGTGTCTATCTTGCTTCACTGAATATAGTGTTCTCAAGGTTATCCATACTATGTTTTAACAGTTTTGACTTTCGTTTCTTAATAATATTCAATTGTATGCAATACTGGGTTTTGTTTATTCACTATTTAATGGACATTTGAATTATGCCCATTTATATACATATTTTTCTTTTTTAAAAAATACATTTGGCACAGGGTTCTCACTATGTAGCTCAGACTCCTAGTGATCCTCCTGTTTTCAGCCTCCCCAGCTCTGGGATTACAGTTGTGCACTACCAGCTCAGTGCACCTGAGAGTGAGGCTGGCATGGCATATGGTGCTACAGATTGAATGCCTGCTCCCTGTGCTTGCCTAAGCAGGCACTTTGTCCACTGCAATATTTTGCCAGTCCATTTTTTTTTCTTTTGGTAGAGCTGGAGGATCAAACTTAGAACTTCATGCATGCTAGGCAAACACTTGAAAACTGCTTTCCATCCACTGTCTTTCCCTTTTATTTATTGTTGAGACACAATCTTGCTGAGTTGCACAGGCTAGTTTCAAATTTGTGAGCCTTCCACTTCAGTCTCTTCAGTAGCTGGAATTGTAACTGTATCTCATCATAACTAACCACTTCTTAGCTCATTATTAGCAATATTGCTGTGAAAATTTTGGGTCAAAGCCCTGGCCTGATAGCTCAGTGGACTAAAGTATCTGCTTAGGTAGAGCACAGTGGGCAGAGTTCAACTCTTGGCAAACCATGCTGGCCTCGCCAATGGGGCGCTCTGAGTGGGTGGTGGAGACTGGGTGTGGTGGCACACTGCTGCAATTCCAGCACTTGGGAGACTGAAAACAGGAGAATTATTGAGTCTGATCTACATAGTGAGGCCCTGTAGGCCCTGCAGACCCTGTCCTAAATACAGAAAGAAAAAAAAACTGGATGGAAATCATTGTGCACTCATACATTTTCATTGTTCTTCAGTACATGTCTAAGAATGGACCTGCTGAATGTTAATGATAAATTAGGTTTGGTTCTTTAGAAATTGCCAACATGTTTTCGAAAGTGGCTTCACCATTTCACCATGACACCAGGAATAATAACTGTTTAAATTTCTCCATGTCTTGGCCTACACTTGTTATCTAGACGTAGGTCATACTTTAATTGACACTAGAATGACATTTATTTGAAGGTTGTTACTTCCATTATATATTTCAGATAATTGAATTTTACTTAGAGAAGGGCAGAGATGTTACACATTTTGAAAGATTGTTATTGAAAATTCCATTTAAACTATATAAAAAGCAGAAAGAAACAGGAAAAAACAAGCATAGAACACCATTGCTCCTTAGAGCATTAATGTTGACGTGAAGCATATTACAGTGAATGACAAGTGACATTTATTATTATAAAAGCATGTCAAGAAAGCATGCTCATTTATGCTTAAGACTTACATGAGTTCAAAGCTTCCAAATAATGGCTACACTTAATAAAAAGACATAGCTGTGTGTAGCATCCTGATCTTTAAGTGAAACAGAAGATTGATCTAACTAGGTTTCACATGGACATGTCTCCATTTTTTGTTTATTAGGATTGAATATTAGGAAAAAAACGTATGAAATGAGATCTTCTAATCTCACCTTCTTGAATAAGGTGATTTTTACTTTCAAATAAACAGTTGACAATATCTGGGACATTTCTTATCATGACTTGGGGCAGAATGCCACTGACATCTAGTAGGCAGAGATGCCAGGGCTGTTACATACTACACTGCCAAGGACAGACTCACCACAAAGACATATCTAATCCAAGGCATCCATTGCACTGAAATGGAAAACCACTGCTCTGGATATTTCTGATGGTGAAATAGTTAGAATGAATTAAAATGTTTATTTCCCTTCTTGTAATTGCTAATTACAAATGACAAGCAATTCTCCATTGCTAGCAGATCCTGAATTAATTTTGTTGGGGGGTAAAAGCTGTACTGTATACTCCTCTACATTTGTGATAAAGTTTTCCAGTTGTTTTTATTGCTTCCTTTTTCATTCTCTATATTTCCAATCCAATCAAAATATATTGCTCAAAATATTTCATAATGACTGTGGCTCATCTTTACATGAAATTAATGATCAGCATAAAGAAGTTGGAGGACTAGATATTTTCTTATTCCAAATTCTTGTTCTGTAAAAAATCAATCACTCAGTTCCTTTCTGACAATGTGCTGGAATTTTAGGAACTATTTCTGAGTTAAGGTAATCCAAATAAGAAAATGGCTACTAGTGTCTTCCAGAAAACTCAGGACAAAATTGGATTTTGGCATTCATATGATTATTCTCTGCTTGATTTTGGCAAGATGAACTTCTCACTGAAATAATATAGACACATCCTTTTGGGATTATATATTTTACAATGAACATGGGTCCTGGAATCTTGGTATGGTCAACTTGAGTTATTTGGGCACTGTTTGTGAGTTAGTGTGTTATGGAAAAACTAAGTTTTGCGTTGATCAGGATCTCTTCTGAACAATAAATCCTGCTTAAAGAGGAATGAAGAAAGTATTATGTGGTTAATACCACTCAGAATGGAGGAAAGAACATGAGCACTCGGATCAAGGGACCTCAGATGAAATCTGAAGCATGCGAATTTTGAGCTGGGCAGACCCTGTTAAGTTGTTTAAATACTCAGAGCAGCACTTACTTTGATTTCAATTTGAGAATACTATTTGTTTTTCAAAAAACAAACAAACAAAAAACCTAAAACACCACCTGATATTCATGAAGAAATTTGGCCTACTGCCTGAGTTTGTAAAGTTTTATTGGCTTAGGTTTTTTTTTTGTGTGTGTGTGTGTGTGCCAAGGACTGAACCCAGGGTTTCCAGATCACTAGGCAACTATTATACTGCTGAGCCAAATCACCAGCCCCTGTAAAGTTTTATTGGGACATAACTGTGCCTGTTCATTGTTATATTCCTTACTTACTGCTTTTGTGCTTGTTGTTTGTCTTGGTTATTTTTCCGTAGTTGCTGGGACAAAATAGAAAACACCCCAAAGGAAGGAAAGGTTTGTTCTGCTTACAGTTACCTAAAGTTTCAGTCCACACTTGGCTGGTTCTCAGGCTGATTGGCACATGGCAGAGGGCAGCAGTTCATGGTGATGGGAAAGAGCAAGAGCCATAACCAAAATGCCCATCATTTGAGGAATGGTTAAAAAAATGTGGCATTTTTATACAGTGGAATACTACTCATCCATAAAGAATGAAAACTTTGAAGACTTCATATATAAATGGATGTATATTGAACATATACTCATTAGTGAAATAAACCAGACCTATATGTGTAAATATCGTATAGTCTCCCTAATATAAGAACTTTAAAGAAGAAAATAAGAACTTAAGGGCATAACACACCTGAATGTGTTATAGATTAAACAACGAAGTGACTGGAAGCAGATAAAGGAGAAAATATATCAAGAGCAAAACCATGCACTTATGTGCACAGGATGAATCAGATATTTGTCTCAAGAACCTTCAAAAGGTTCAGCATATTGATTATAGCACTATGTAACACTAAAACTATGCTTGGAATGCATGTCACTCTTGTCCTTTTGATGTGTACTGCTCCTGGTGTAAATTCAGTTACTGTCATTCTGTCTCTCAAGAGTAGTACTTGAAAATAAGAGACCGGGCCAAATATCATAGCCTTGACAGGCCACAATTTTGTATTTCCTTGAATTTCCAAATATCTGTGTCAAAATTGTGTAACTTCTTATATCACATTGTATGGAACATTATTAGAATATCAATGATGGTCAGAAAATATCAATTCCAAGCTAAGTCAAAGATATTTGATACTCAGAAAGTCAGTGATGATAAGCTCAAGTACCTGTGCTATAGAGTAATAGTATCACAAAGCTTTTCTGCTGGAGGGTTAAGAATGTAAGTTAACAGACCAAAAATTGGAGAAAAAAAAGGGCTATGAGGATAGCCAATATTTTGTCCCTAGCCTTTCAAGGTCAGTAAGGACTCAGGATATAAGAGAACCTGTGCTGTGATATCCTATAACTCAGAGGTGTCCCAAATTTTCTTGTCAAGGAGATTATGGGACCTCAGAGGAAAGGGATAAATGAACTATAGTGCATCTAAGG
>PVJA010057410.1:0-10322 GCA_004027025.1 Myocastor coypus
GTTATCTCCCTGAGGCCTGGCCCTGTCTGACTGCCTATAATATCTCTATCTAATTTGGCTGCCTACAACAGTGGGACGCAGTCTCTTCTGGGCTTGCATCTTCTTCACAGGCTCTATGCTAGTTTTACTCCAGTCGATAAGGCTTAATGATTGAGTACTTATTACAACCATAACACATGGCTAATGGGTCTACTGAGCATCTGCGTGCTGTGTTCACTGAGCTTTGGTAGAATCTTGTCTTTGGGGAACTTAGAATACCCTGGGATGCTAAAAGCCCCAGGTCAGGAAGTGTGTGGAGATGCACTGAAGTCTTGAGCTTGCTGCAGTGTTGTTTTCCACAGAATCAGAGATGATGGTGCGCTCACCTTGTTCTCTCCCTCAGCCCCTGCAAGGGTAGCTGTCCAGTAATAGCGAGTGTTTATGTTTCAGATTCATAGTGATGTCCATCTCCTAGCTTTCTGGATGTGGCCAGGGACTTTATTTAGTCAGCCCGTAGTCCTACCACTACCTTAGCTATCTTTGCTGGACAAAGCGATTTCATGGGACAGGTCGGTCACCAGTTTGACTGGGCTGCCTGTCCCTGGAAACTCTTAAGAATCATCCTAAGCCACACAGAAATTCATTCAAAAATTTTAACAGCTGTCAAAATGTAGCCTGAGTTATCAGGATTTAGAATTTAAAATGTATATGTAAGGGACCAGCCAAATAGCTCCTCAGAGTAAAGCTCCTGCAAGCAGGCACAGGGCCTCCGAGGGGCCTGCCTTGCTGGCCCTGCCCCAAGGCGTGCTCAGATAGCAATTGAGACTGGGCATGAGCTCTTGGGAGGCTGTAAACAGACGGAACACTGCAAGTCTGATCTAGTAGTGAGACCCTGAATACCCACCCTGTAGACCCTTCCCTAAAGTACAAAAACAAAACAAAACAAAATAAAATGCTTATGATATACATCAGCCCCTATATTCACATTTTTGTTATGTAAATGTTGCAGTCCTAAACATGTTTTTATGCACACTTCAGATAAATAACTGACTCTCAATAAAGTTATCTTTAGAAGGATTTGCTTTGGTTTGCAAATAATAGACTTAACATCTTTCTGCGTATGTCATTGGAGTATATTTGGCCTGTCTAGAAAAGAGGCTCTGTCCCATTCTCTCTCTAACATGCAAACACATATTTTTGATCTATGATGTAGTTTTCTAAAGATTCCTCTGCACTGACAGCTTCATCTTTGTTTTAGATGTAGAGAGTGTATTTAAAGTACTTTTGCCTCAGACCTGCAGAATGTGTGCCTGAGTGGATGTGACTCTTCAGTCAATTATATTCTGTGCCTGCAGTGTGGGGACATTAGGTTAACTTGGTTTCCTAGCACTTTGAGCTTTACGCCTCTTTACATCTGTCTGCTTTTAGAAATGAATACATTGCCTTTTTGTGGTCATGACTGTTGCCATTTGAATTTGCTTGGCAGATGTATATTTGAGTGTGGTCTTCTCTGCAGCTATTTGATAATGGAGATTCATATTGCTTTCTCTCCCTAGAAAACGTTCATTGTGGTGAGGAAGGATGGGCTTGATGACTTGGGAGACTGATGTGTAAATGGGTCAGTAGGGAATGCTCTGAGACAGATTCAAGTTGAGATTTCCTAGTACTTATGTGACCTTTCCTATTTTTCTATAACATCTTATGTCTCAATATGTATTCTATCTTTATTCATATTCATGTTTCTTGTTAACCAAGTTATCTTCTGTTTATGTAGATCTGAAGTGTTTCTTCTGTCTAGGGCGTGGGTGTTCTAAGTACCTTCCAGAAAACATCCAGGAATTTGTGCCCACCTACTTGGTTTTCCTGGAGGGTGAGAAAAGGTGATTAATGGAGGGGATGGGGAGTAAACCCAGCAAAAATAGATACCCTCATGTTTACATGTTTTAAAAAGGTACACCTATCAGCTACAAGCTAAATGTCTAAATAAGATAATATCTGTATATTGTTCTTTTCTGTTACATGGGAAAAATTTCTCACCTTGGGGGAAATACAGAAGACTTTTTTGAAAAATAATTATGCTATGACAGGATCTGTTTTTGTTTTCTGTCTTAGTTTGGTCGAAGCTTCATGTGGGTAATTGCTCTCATTGTATTCCTGGCAGGCGAGTCTTGTGTGTTTATTAGGACTGCCTGGTAGGGATGTGGTCTCCAGCTCAGGTCTTCACAAGCTGAGCATCCATGCTCTGGGGAGGAGATGGTGCTGCTGGAGGAAGAAGCCTTTTGAGAAGAGCGGAGGCTTCAGGGCTGATGGTGTTGTTAACTGAAGCTTAGCTTGCTGGTTGGAGAGATGTTTTTCTTTGGCCCTAGCTCAAGAGATATTCTCAGTAAATGGTGGGTGGGGTATTAATAGGTGATGGCATGGTGGGCCATGGCATTCCAGGCTGGATCAGCTGATTTGCATCATTGTAGTCCAGTATTTATATTTATATTAGTGATTGTGACTGTGCAGCAGGAGATGAATGAAGTGACCAGAGAGACCTTTCATTTTAGGAAACCAGCCAAGGAAGGTGTCTTACCTACTTACATCGGCAATTCCCCCCCTTTTTTTTTTTTTTTCACTGTGTGGTTCAAGCTGGCCTTGAGCTCACTTTTGTAGCCCAGGCTGGTCTCGAACTCACACTAATCCTCCTGCCTCAGCCTCCCAAGTGCTGAGATTACAGACTTGCACTACCATGCCCAGCTTACATCAGCAATTTCCTTATGGCAGCCCTGGCAATAGAAACGGGTTCTGTAGTAATTTACAAAATGGATAAAATAGAGGGGACTCGGGTGTGGAACATTAGTGGCCTGGGAAAGTACAATTCAGGGTAGGATCATGTGTGACACCACAGAAGAAGACCACAGAGTGTAGAATTAGGTTTGATGCCATCTACTCCTTTCAAATTGTTGCATTAGAGCAGCAGTTCTCAACCTGTGGGTCGCGACCCTGGTGGGGATCGAACGACCAAAACACAGGGGTCACCTAAAGCCATTGGAAAATACATATTTAAACCCATGCTATGCCATGGTGAAATGTTATTTATTGGAATTTATAATAAACATTTCTCAACATATAATTAAATATTATTTTTGTGATTAATCACTGTTTAAATTATGTTTGATTTGTAGCAATGAGAATACAGAATGCATATCAGGTATTTAAATTCCAAATCATAACTGTGGCAAAATTACAGTTTTGAAGTAGCCACCAAAATTATTTTTTGGTTTGAGGTCACTGCAGCATGAGGAACTGTATTGCAGGGTCACGGCATTAGAAAGGTTGAGAACCACTGCTTTAGAGCAAGGAAGTGTGATTTCCCTGTCTGTAGTTAAGTTTTATCTTAGAAATGCTGTGAGGACCAAAAGAGATGACAGATCTGAAGCGTGGGACCCACCAAGTTTTCTGCAGTGGCAGCCTTGTTTTTCTGAGACCCAAAGCAGGATGGGAAGGGGGAGTCCAAGGGGGAAGGTGAACCTTGTGGAACCTGGGGAAGGCTCTGTTGGTTTTGAAAGGAGATTGCTTTTCCACCCTGTTAGTCAACCCTCAAGACTCCCTTCCACTCTCCTTTCTTCTGGGAAGTCTCCTGGGCCAGGCTTTCCCTATCTCTTGTTTATTTTATAGTGAATCATTACTCCTGTTGTGTTTCCATGGCACCCTGTACACAGCATCACAGCATGTGCCGAGCTGTGTCCCAGCAGATTGTTCAAGGGTCTGACTCATTTAATTATCAGTACCTTCCCTGGGGACAGGCACTAGGCCTTAGTCATCTCTATTCTAGCAATAGATTGGGTCCCAGCACAGAGTAGGTGCTCACCAGGCACTTGCTGAATGAAAAAATGCGCAAAATGCAGCAAAAGAGAGATTATCCTAAGTCACTGTGAGCATGGACTAAGGCAAACACACAAAATTGGCTTCACCTCACGGGAAGAGTGAGGACTGCTTGGAGTGAAGGATTTGGCTTGAGACAGGCTGACGTGATCCTTCGCAGGAGGCTTTGACGTAACACAGAAGAACTGTGAAGTGTTTCTATCAAAGTGACATGGTTGCATCAGCCTAGTTACAGGAAAATTAGTGTAGCAGCAGGATTTCGAATAGGAAGAGGTTTGGATCGTTGAATATTGGATTCAGTGTTGGCCTAGATGTGAGCTAACATGGACCGGGAGTTGGAAGCTGTTCGTCTGAAAGGCAGGAAGGGACACATTTACAACAGCAGCCACAGAACTGGCAAACTCGTCTGCTTCCAGGTTTCGCACAGCTGGTTTGCCAAGAGCTTCCAGCTCTTCAGCCCTTCAGAAGTGAAGTCCTGTCCATGCGAGGGCTGTGATATCACTGTCTAAAGGCTTTACGCGAATCCTAAACCCTCACTCTTATTTTCAAAGAAGAGTGGAAATTCCTTTTTTTTTTTTGGTGTTTTTGGGACAGGGTCTTGCTATGCAGTTCAGGCTGGCCTTGATCTCACTTTTGTAGCCCTGGCTGGTTTGATCCTCCTGCCTCAACCTCCCAAGTGCTGAAGAGAGGAAGTTCTTCCTAAATAACTTCTGTCTTTAGAATTTTTTGTTGGTGGTCATTAACTCTTGGCCCCGGGCTCATCTCAGTTGGGCTGTGAGCCCAGAAGAAAACTCAGGAAATAATGCTTCAGATCTCTTTGGCATTTACAAGCTGTTCCTATAGTCTCATTATAGCATGGCTTCCTGACATTCTGTTTCGGTTGTTGACAGTGCTTGTTGGAAAACAGCACCTACAGGTCTTTTTCTGTGGATTGTGAAAAACATCACAGGAGAGCCCCATCAAAAGTCAGCCTTGGGGCCTGGCGGGATGGCTCAGTGGTCTAAAGCGCTTGCTTCGGAAAGCTTGGGCAGCTTCAGGGACCTTGGTTCGATCCCCGGCACCACATGCTGCGCCAGTCCTGCCCTCGGGGCGGGCTGAGCCAGCCATAAAAATGAGTGAATAAACAAAGGTTCTGAAACAAGAATAAAAAAAAAAAAAGTCAGCCTTGCTCTGTGAATTTCCACACTGAAAGGAAATCATCTAATTAATAACTTCTGTTTTCATTTCATAGTGAGGTAAATTTGGACAAGTTGTGTAAGAAGGAAAAGAGAACTGATGAGTGGCCCTTCCATCCCAGTTAGAAGTTCCACAACCAGTTGTACTGAATGTGCGCAATGTCCAATTAAGTCAATATTAATAATTTGTTAAGGAGATTAACACACTGAGCGTAAGTGGGAAGTAGTAGGTAGGGAAGGCTGTCCCCGTCTCTGATGGATGGTGCTGGTCCTGCACATCTGTACAGCAGTCCTCAAGCTCTCTTACAGCAGAATTCTTGATCTAACAAAGTCAGACTTGCAGTACGTAAGGCAGAGAAGGACAGGTTCAGTTATGTGCATTTGATGTGCTCAAGGCCGGGCTGAGTCGGGTTTCCAGCTCCAGTGTTTCATCTTATAACTTACTTCCTTTTTTTTTGGTGAAACCAGAATTCAACCTTACAACCTTGCACTTGCCAGGCAGGCACTTGTGCCATGGAGCTATCTCCCCAGCCCCCGTAACTTACTTCTGTATGTTTGTTTGCAAATCAGAGTTCAGAGCCAGTTGGTTATAGAAATTCTAATAGCATTTTCTTTTCTTGCATTAATATTATTTATTATGATTTTCAGAAAAACCAGAGTTTATAATGTGGACCTGTAAGTCAAAAGATTTTTGAGCAGCTGCCTTACAGTTTCAGGGCAGTGTTTAATTATACTGACCTAGAACTTGAAGGATAATTAGTAGGAATTGTTCTAAAGTTGAATTAGATATACTTAGTAACATCTACATGATTTGTCAGTTAGAGTTTACTGTGGGAAAGTAGTCAAGGAACTGGAAATGACTTGATAGGATTTCAGTATTAACTGTCTAACAGAAAAGATTTCTGGATGCACCTTTTATTTTAAGATGTTCTTGATTTTGTTGTTTTACAAGGACCCAAGTTCAATACCTGGTATCACGTGCTCTGCTAGCCCCGGAGCCCCCGGCCACCAAAACCAGGCGTGGTGGTGCATGCCTGTAACCCCAGTGCTGGGGAAACTGAGATAGGAGGATCGCTAGTGTCAGAGCTGCACAGTGAGACCCTGTACCAAATAAATAATAAAATAAAATAAATTGTCATAGCCAAATAAGAGAATAATAATGATTGCACTGTATATTGCTGTGTTCAAAGTAGTTGTTCAGTGTAAGATATAAACCAGGTTCTTAAAAAAAAGATAATAATGCAAACAAGTAATATGAATGAAACAAATTACTATTATGTGGAAATATGTAACTGGAATATGTAACTTGGGGAAGTATTTAAAGGTCTCTTTCTGTTCATTTCTTCTGTTTTGCTCTGTGTATTTATGTCTGGTGTTTCTCATATAAAAGAAGCTGCGATATTAAGTCAGACACAGGTCAGACTCATTTAACTCAGCATCATGATCTCAAGTTGCGTCCATTTTTTTTGGGGGGGGGGTCTTTTTGAGACAGGGTCTTGCTATGCAGTTGAGGCTGACCTTGAGCTCACTTTTGTAGCCCAGGCTGGTCTTGAACTCGCACCAATCCTGCCTCAGCCTCTCAAGTGCTGGGATTACAGGCGTGAGCCACCACGCCCGGCTTGGTTGCGTCCATTTCTGAGAACACCTCGGTTTGTCTTTATGGCAATGCCGTATTCCATTGTGTATGGTCACCACGTTTCTTTATGCATTCATCTGCTGAGGGACATATACTCCATTTCCAAAATCTGTTAGAGATTATATTGCTGTAGATATGGGTGTGAGTGTATCACTGTCATATGGTTTTCCCCCCTATAATATGATTTTAACTCTTTGGGGAAGATAACCTAAGAGGAGGTGTAGCTAGGTCAAATGTAATTTCAATTTTTTGTTTTTTTGAGCAATCTCCACATTGATTCCCATAGTGGTTGTACTAGCTTATATTCCTACCAATAGTGCAGTATAGTTCATTTTTCCCACATCTTTTTTGGTAATAGCCATTCTTTGTGGGGTAAGGTAGTATCTCAATGTATTTTAAATTACATTTCTCTGATGGTCTTGTTAAAAAAAAAGTCAGCTTTTTACTCAGTTTTAGAATAGTCGGATTGATTGCATTTTTAAAAAAAATTATTATTTTTATTCTTGTTTCAGAACCTTTGTTTGTTTATTCACTCATTTTTATGGCCGGCTCAGCCTGCCCCAAGGGCAGGGCTGGCACAGCATGTGGTGCCGGGGATTGAACCAAGGTCCCTGAAGCCGCCCAAGCTTCCCCAAGCAGGCGCTTTAGACCACTGAGCCATCCCACCTTGATTGCATTTTGTAGGTTGAGTTTATCTGAATGCTTTCCCACAACCCTTAGCATTAAGATTGGAGCTTGTTCAGAAAGCAAAACAAATTAATGCATTTATTTTCAAGTAGTTACACTTTATCAACTACTTAAGTGATTAAAAAAACATTAAAATATTCAAATCAACACATTACCACAAAGTAAATAAAACTGAAGACTGAAAAAAATAGAGATGTGTGTCTTTTCAAAGATGCCTTGGTGGAATTTGTAGCTTGTGTTGTGATATCCTCTGTTGCTGTTTGGAAGGTGCTGACCCTTGCCTTTTTTTTTTTTTTTTTTTTTTTTTTTCCTTTTGTATTTTTAGGGAAGGGCCTACAGGGTGTTCAGGGACTCACTACTAGATCGGACTGGTAGTGATGCACCTGTTTACAGCCTCCCAAGAGCTAGGATTACAGACACGAGCTACCACGCTTAGTCTCAATTGCCGTCTCAGTGTGCCCCAGGGGCGTGGCGACACAGCAGGCCTGGGGAATAAACCCCTGTCTGGCCCTTGTGTCTGCTTGCAGGCGCTTTAATCCTCGGAGCTATTTGGCCAGCCCTCCATTGGTGTTTGTTATAGACCGCTGGAACATGTGTCAGCAGCTGCTTTGGCACCTGCCGTGCTACTTCTGTATCTTTTCTCACTGCTTTAGACGGTATAGTGTAATAACTTGTAATTCTTATAGTGCTTCTGCGAAAACAGATTACCCAAACAAGCAAGACAGAGAGGCACATCTATTTTGTCAAGGCAATTGAATCATGATAAAGAGTTTTTCAATTTCAGACATCAACTTCAAAATGTTCTCTTGCTTGGAATCTTCCCTGGGCGGTAATATGAGATAATACTATTAATTTTATTTTCACGATAGTTTTCTCATTCACCAGACTTGGCAGAGTTTTCTCCCCTCTTCAGATAATGTTTTCCTTTTGCATAGCTCCTTCTGCAATATGTTGATTTACTTAGAGTGACAAAGTACTTAAATTTTTATTGTCTGCTTTTCACTACGAAAGACAGTGAGGCCTGAAACTTGAAAACTGTACTAAAGCATCATAAAACACAGTGAATGTTTATTATTGTAAACTGACTCCTTTAACTGTGTCAGGTGCAGGCTCCAGGTGAATGGGTATGTGTGGGGTTTCCCTGATGTTCAGTGTGGCCCTGGAGGGTAAGTGTGGTGGATGTGTTTGCAGAATGTTACCCAGCTGAGCATGTCCCAGATGAAGATACCTGAGGATGTGCTACTCAGTCAGTGCATATTTATAAGTTCAAACATGTTGCAAAAGAGATTTTTCCAAGACTTACAAAAAGAAAAATGTAGTTTTTCTGTGCCAGTTAATGCAAATGGTGGTTAAATTTTTCTAATTTCTTAAGTGTAGATATCATCAGTCAGGGTTCCCCAAAGAAATAGAACCAATACGATCTCCCCTACCTCACTCAGTAAGGGAGCATTTCGCACACCTTGTGCGCATGGCAAGAGCAGGAATGTTTATCTTAGGAAGGTGGCTCACAAACTTCTATTGCAGGGAAGCCTACAGTCTGTAGCATAAGTCAGCGGGCTGGGCCTTAGGATGTTGCTGAAAGCCAGAAACTCAGCTGGATTTCAGGGTCGCAGTTGGAGACAAGTGTTGACAGCTTCGCATTGTGGCAGCATACACCAAGGTAGTTGGCTCTGAAGAGGACTGGCTGCTTTGGCCCAGGGTTTGAGGTTCTGGGCCATGGTCGCTTGCTGTTGCTTTGGGTCTGGGGCTCACTTCATGCAGTGGTGTGCGGCAGAGAAAATCACTTTGTGGCTGGGAAGCAAAACAGAGAGAGGAAAAGATCCGAGTCCCAAGTACCCTTCAGTGGCATAGTCCCAGTAACACAGGTTCGCAATCCTATAGTGAATACCTCTGGGCAAAATATTGAGAACTAATGACTTAGATTTTTAGAAAGGCGATACTGTATACCTTACATACTCTAACACCCCTAATGAGACACTTGTGTGTTTAGTTAATAAATCCAATCCTATTTGCAGTAATGTCTAAAAATAGGTCCATGTCATGCCGGGTCAAGCATGCGAATGAATTTCTTGTTAAAGGAATTTGCTGCTAGCCTAAATGAACAAAAACAAAAAAGAAAGGCACCTGATTTACAGAGCTTTTTAGATTTTAGATTTGGGGGTTAAGGAGTTATGAACCAGTATTTGTGCTTCTACAGTGAAGGAAGTAGCAGCATTGAAAACTTGGCTTAGCCGGGCGTGGTGGTGCATGCCTGTAATCCCAGCACTCGGGAGGCTGAGGCAGGAGGATTGGTGAGAATTCGAGACCAGCCTGGCTACAAGGCCAGCCTGAACTGTACAGTGAGACCCTGTCTCAAAAAGACAAAAAAGAAAAAGAAAACTTGGCTAACTTCCTCAGCTGTGCTTGAACCTAGAGTCAGCATTTGCCACTGGAGTAGGACATGGTGCTTCTGGAAAAAGAGGAGATCTGTGGCGCTAATGCTCCTTGAACTTCTCTGCCTTTTGTCATATGCTCAGTGTGCCTGAGATTTTTTTATATGTCTTTCAACTTCAGAGCTAGGATAAGTAAATACTGACCTGCCTACTCCTTTTTTTCCTTTCGAATGAATGTTATTTGACCCAATTTTAGTTCAATACTGGAAATTTTTATGGATGAACTTAGGAAATTTATATTCATTTTTCTAATTCATATTTTCTATAATACCTGCCATACATTGTTCTTACTGTACACATTTTCAAAGGTTCATTATAACTTATCTTAGCCTGTGGAAACATTTTACTAGATACTTTGCACTGCTGGTTTTTCTTAATCATCTCTTAATTTTATATTTTTCACAAAGTGCAGAAATAGTTTAACTGGCAGTAAACTGGTACATGTGTACTCATTTGTACATAGAAACAATGCAGTGTTTTTAAATCTTACTCTTTTAGGGTTTAAAACATCTATTAGTGTTTTTTTTTTTTTTTTTTTTTTTTTTT
>PVJA010057411.1:0-10446 GCA_004027025.1 Myocastor coypus
TTTTTTTTTTTTTTTTTTACTGGTACATATATTTCTGTAAAGTAATATATGTATTCCCATTTCTAATATTCCTCTTTTATCCTCTTGCCTCATTGTCTTATGTCTCATCCTAAGAGAGTCCCTTGACTGTATGTTGTATGTCCTCAGGTTGATCTCTTGTTCCCTTGTCAATATTTCCCTTCACCAATGCATAGATTTCTCTAAACAAATGGTACTCTTTTCTTTACCTGTTGATTCTTTCATCATATTGTTTTCCTTCAGCCACATTTTTGTTATTCCTTATGTATATTGCTTTTAATACTGTTCAGGATCTCCACACATTCATATGGTTTCAGGCACCTATAAATCATATAAATGTCACCATAAGGCCTCACTGTTTAGAATTGCAATTCTGCTTCTCCTTTCTTCCTTTTTTTCCTCCCCATGACAGGGCCTTACTATGTAGCCTAGCTTATGTAGGCTACTTCAGGCAAGCTTTGAACTCACTAGCCTTGAACTTACCGTGACTCTCCACCCTCAGCTTCCCCAGTGCTGAGACTGGAGACAGACAACACCCCACCCAGGTGTTCTCCTTCCTTTTTCATTTGCCTTACTGCCTTTCTTAGCTCATCTGTAACATTATATAGTTGATTTGCTTTGTAATTGTATATACTTTTTCCATATTGAAATATGAGTTGTCTTGGTCTGGATTTTTGTCTTTTTTTTCACTGCTTTAGGCCTGCATGGTAGGTTTCAGTACGTTGTTTTAGAAGAATGGAATACAGGGGTTTATCAGTGTTGGATATACAAGAGATATTTTAGAATTGCCTAGAGGATAGGCTCTGCAAGTTACCAGTAACAGTTGAAAAGGCAGTCTTACAAGTTTTGAAAGCAATGAAAGGTAGGCTGAGAAATAGGGGTTCATGGTCCAGTTGAAGTCATATGATCTAAACAGTACATGAGTTGGAGAGTATAAATGTCTACACATAAAGAATGTCTTTTGCAACAGTGATACTGAAAGAAATGTGACAACTGAAAAATAGTAAGGCTGGGTATTATTTGAAAAGACACTTTAAAAATATGGGGACCTTTAGATATTTAAAATTCAATGTAAAGTTATATTGAACCTGGTTTCTGTATTTTTTAAGAAGAACAAACATAATCTGGATATTAGATAATATTTCATGTGTGATATTGAAAATCATAAAGCAGATTTTTTAATTTTAACAAAGTCTGTTAATTTTGATAGAAGGATTTTCCAGAGGAAATTGCACAAAAAAAGTAAGACAGCAATTTGTTTTTGTCCCAAAGGAGTAGTATAGAAGGTCAATATAGCGGTAATTGGTAAAATCTGAAGTCATTGTAGAGGATACATACTGTGATGATCTGGGACTTGGGTCCCAAAAGGAAGGAAGCTATACAAATGACATCAAAAAAAATAGTGAAGGGGCTGGGGAGGTAGCTCAGGGGCACAAGTGCCTGCCTGGCAAGTGCAAGGTCCTGAGTTCATTCCCCAATAATACAAAAAAAAAAAAAAAAAAAAGAGGAATAGTGAAAATATATAAAAGAGAAATATAGCATTTTCTTCCCTTCCCTCACACTTTCTCCTTTTCTTCCTAGTTGTTCTGGAGCTTTTAAGCATTTTTGTATTTTATTAGCACATTAACTGTTTTTGTTCTTTTTAATGTTTGATTCATGACTCTTTCCTAATGCTTCTAAATTAGAGTGGGCATGACATTTTATTTACTTTAATCTTGTATGGTATTTTTGCCTTGTCATTCATCTTGTAAGTTGAACTTAAATACAGATTTTATTTTGTGTCTTATTTTATCACATTTGCTGACTATCAGTAGCTTTGCTATTTTGTTTGGAACTTTTAAGAATTATTTAAAATTATTTCGTAATATATTTTAATAGTACATCATTATCCGTATATGGCACACTAATGTAACCTTTTAATATACATAACCATAGTTGTCTTATGCTACTGTGGAACATTAGTTTATTCTTCCTACCAAACCAAACTTGTATACATGCTACATTTTATTTTAAAATTTTATTAATTCTCTGGTCTATGTAAGGATATGTTCATAGATTTCTAAAGATCTTTTGTGTATTTTTTAAGCAGCATGAGTAAATAGTGGAAATGAGTTGTCCTCAACTATAGTTAACATTATTCATCATTAGTAACTCATTTCCTTAATTTCATACTCTGTTCCAAGGAACAGATTTCTTAATAGGTCTCCACTTTCAGAAAAATATGTTCTCAGATAGAAATCTGAATGATAAGTAAAAGCTGCTGCTACTGTCCATACTCATCCCTTTACAGAGTTAATTGAAAAAGGGATGCAGAGAGTAATGGAAAATGATAGTCAATTTGTGAAGAATGTTTTTGTGTTTTTGTATGACTGCTTGTTTAAAATCTCTCACTTTAAAGAAGCAAGAAAAAGTACTGGTAAGGATGAATATAAACCTTTCCTTGATTGTTAAAGATTGTGTAGAATGGTTTACTTCATTGACTAAAAGTTATAAATAACATCTTTATGAGTAAAACTCAACACCTGTTATGTAATAATGTTTTTCCATTCCAGCTTCAGCAGTTAATACAGACTTTACAGATACAACAGCAGAAGCCCCAACCTTCCATCCTGCAGGCTCTGGATGCTGGGCTTGTGGTTCAATTGCAGGCACTCACTGCACAACTTACAGCTGCAGCTGCAGCAGCTAACACGCTTACTCCCTTAGAACAGGGAGTCTCTTTTAACAAGGTATTAATTAAAATATTTATATTCCATATTAAATGTTAAATCTTGGTAAATTTGTGGGTTCTAATTTTATAGTTATATTTTATCACTACTATATAAAACTACATTTTATAAATGGTTCAAACTTATCAAAGTAAGTTTTAAATTCTTGACACATTTAATATATGGCACTTTCTTTTGATTAAAGACAAATTGTTAATGTGTATTTCTATTGAAGCAAAGTACTGTTTTTAAAATTCATAGTATGGATGCTATAAGTGTATTGTGGTCAGTAATTTTAATCTGCTGAAGTTAAAATTGTTCAATATGTGAAAGTTCAAAGGAAAACTACAAATTAGCAAGTTGTAGTACAATTATAAATTGAAGCCTAAGTATAGAAGACAGTGTTTTTATCTTTTTAGTTTTCATTTTTATTAGTATAGGCTTGCAGTGTATAATGATAACATTAATCATGGACTTTTGATACCTGTACCCAGTGATTTTTTTTCTTTACTTCTCACTTCCTACCCTATTTCCTCCATCTTGGTTTACTATCAAAAATCTTCAATGTATAATGTATTGTGTGATATTATAAGTATCCTTATGAATTGTAGGATTGTTACACATTAGAAGTATCTATATGTTTTTAATTTCTGCTTTCATGGGAAAGTAAAAAAAATTGAGTTGTTGGATTGTTACCTGTACATTTTTGGTCTGTAGCTTCCAAGTCTAATTTTGTCTGCCTTTTGCTGAACTACCCCCCCCCCCCAAAAAAAAGCCTTTAAATTGAGCATTCTAAAGATAGTGGAGTGACATTTTACAGTGAGAATTATGCTAGGAATCAATCCAGTGATTATGATCCTAGATATTTTATCACGCTGTATTACTGTATGTATTTTAATCCTTTTTATTTTTTTCTGCAAAATTAGGGCATTAGTGTCTATGTTGCATATGTCTCAACATTAGTGTGTACATTGCCTGTTGTCATAGAGTCTCCTATCCAAGTACTAACCAGGCCCGACCCTGCTTAGCTTCCGAGATCAGACGAGATCGGGCGTGTTCAGGGTGGTAGACGTCATAGAGAGTAATACTACATCATTCTCAGAATACACATTCTAGGACCCCAGTGGATACATGAAAATGGCAGGTAGTACCAAATTGTATACAAGTAGTTTTTTTTTTTTTTTGCTATACATACATACTTAAAATAAAGCATAATTTGTAAAATAAGGTACAATAAGAAATTAGCAATACTGAATTTTTAAAAATATAATATACTGTGATAAAAATTACATGAATACGGTCTTAAGTCAGACAAACTATTTTCAGGTACAGTGGATTGGAAACTACAGAAATTGAAACAATGTGTAATAGGGAACTAAGGTACATGCCAGAGTGCTTTAAAAAAGAGTAAAGATCTACTCATCATACTTCACTCTATTGCAAACTCTTATATTAAATGATAGAGATAAACTAATGAAACATTTAACATAGCATTTGTAATTTATATTTTGTATGAGGAGCTTCTTAATTTGTCCCTTCCTTTCTCTTGCTCTTAGAAGTTGATGGATAGATTTGATTTTGGTGAAGATTCTGAGCATAGTGAAGAACCCAAAAAGGAAATTCCAACTCCTCAACTGTAAGAATTATGTCTTTCTTTATAACCATAGTTTCTTTGTATTTTATAAATATTGGGTGGAATATTGCTGTCTGAGCTATTAAGTCCTAAAAGTATGCTTGAAATAAGTTGAGGTTTTTAGAGGTCGTTGAGCTGTACATTACAAAAAGATGGTAGAATTGCTTCTTTGTTGCCTTTCTGTAGATTATTTGGATTTTTTTCCCCACATCTTTGCAAATAGAGTATATGAAAATTCCTTACAAAAATACTGAAAAATCTAGTTGTAGCATTTTCACTATTGCTGTTTGCTTTATTTAACTATTTAAAAAAAAAATCTTGGGCCTAGTGCCAGGGTCAAATGTTAGGAAGCATGTCAAATTATGTGAAGTACATAAACTAATCAGAAGTAAGGGTTGGCGTTGTAGATATGTGAAGACATGGATTCTATGTTATTACTTAAATCAGTTATCCCTTCACTCTCCAACAGTTCTGTAAAGTTGTAGGTTTTAAGAAGACATTGTGTTTGAAAAAAAAAAAAAAAAAAGATGCAAGAAACATGTTGGAGATTGGGAGGTAGAATTTGTGAGAACTGAAGAGAGATGATGATGAAAAGCCTTCAATAGGAGGTGGCCTGATAGCTCAGTGGACTAAAGCACCTGCCTAGGCAGAGCGCCCTGGCTGGGATTCAATCCCTGACCCCCGAGTGCTATGCTGGCCCTACCTGCGGGGTGCGCTGAGAAAGCAGTTGAGACTGGGTGTGGTGGCACACACCTGTAATCCCAGTGCTTGGGAGGCTGAAAACAGAATCACTATGAGTCCATGCTGCATAGGAGACCCTGTAAACACTGTAGACCCTGCCCTAAACACAGAAAGAAAAAGAAAATAGCCTTTATAAGGCTGTTTCAAACAGATCGTTAGTTTTATGTATTAGGTTAACATATAAAATATACATAATTATAGAATAAATTGAAATACATCCTCTTATTAAAGAAAATTTTCTTTTAAAATTAAAAATTAGTATTTTAGATTATGAACTTCAAAGGCATAATTGAGATTATGTAGATCAATGTCCTATAAACATGTGTGCATCTCTAACCACTGTCATGTATCTAGCATCCAATATCTTCATGTCTTCTGAGACAAGAATTTCAGTTATTATTGTATATTCTTTTGTGAAACTGAATCCTATTTCCTTTATTTTATACACATTGTTTCAAGCTTTGCATTTGAAGTAAAGAAGCAAATTTACTCTTTTGGTAGCATTTGAGTGTTTGAAGATATGTGTCATTCCTTCCCTTAGGTTGATGTGCTCCAGGTGAAGTAGACATTTCTGTAACTGTTTCAGACTTCTCACCTTTATAGATGTCCTCTTTTTAGCTCAGATCTTACCTTTTGGTACCCACAATTCCAGGTGCCAATTTACCCAAATATAGTTAGTTGTTTCTGGTAACGTACTGAGTAATGTGTTTGATTTTTCCGAAAGGAGCATATTAGCTTTATGAAGTTCATGGTCACTTGTGGATCTTACTCATAATGGTTGATAGAGCATTTTTCCCACTTGCATGTTTATCACAGGAATTAAAACCACAATTTTTAAATACTTTGTTTCATTGATTTTTCCCTTAGCTCTAACAAAATTTACTGATTTCATAATAGTATGAAGATAGCAATATGAAATCTTTAATAGTATCTAACATGAAATGGTGTCTGTCTGTTGAAACACTAGTGAACACATTTCCATTTGGGTATTAATATTTGAAAAGCAAACATTGTAATAGAGTGTATTTTACCAAAATGGCAGATTTGTTTATCTTTGAGCACTTGATTTGTTTTTATATTATTGGGGGATGTTAAAAATATATTTCTTATTTTCTTTTTAGTTCTCATGTTTCTGAATCAGTGAACAATTCCATTTTTCATCAGATAGCAGAGCAGCTACAACAGCAAAACCTTGAACATCTCAGACAGCAGCTTCTGGAACAGCAACAACCACAGAAGGTTTGTAACCCCATCTTGTAGTCTTTGGAGTTACTGCTATTTTACTCTGAAATGGATTTTACTGAGGTGGCTGTTCAGTATTTGCTTTTTAACTTAATAGAATATTTTCCACTCTATTTCAGTTTTTACCAGTCACTTTATTTTCTTTCCAAAGTATGATGCTATTTGTTTATGTTTTTATTCCTGAGAATTAATCTTTTCAGTTTCTTTATCGTTTTTCTGTAATAAGATTATGTTCTGGCAATTGTATGTATCCATACACTTAAATTTCAGTATTATGGAAGCAGAAATCAGAAGGCTGAGGTGGGTTTTTATTTTGTTTTATTGTATTTTATTGATTTGCTTTTGGGTATGGAGTCTCACTATGTATTTTAGGCTGGCCTTGAGTTCTCTGTTCATTCTAGGCTGGACTCAAACTTGTGGCACTCCTGTTGCCTCAGCCTCCTAAGTGCTGGGATTATAGGCATGAGCATAACTGTATAGCATATATGTAATTTTAAAATACATCATTTTTTTCTGTGTAGCTAAGAATTTGAACATATTTCAACTAATGTGTTACATTCTCCCCCCCCCCCCGATAAAAGTCTTTTAAACTTCACAGATAATGAAATAAGAAAAGAGATTATACCCTAGAATTGACTACTGTGTCCAGTTGTAGAGCCAAGTCCGATCTACTACAAAGTTTACTTCTATTTTATATGAGAAATACTTCTAGGTATAAACAGGTGTTAGAAAATTCCTACAGTAAACTTTGCTAATAAAAATTCAGAGAAATAAGGAACCTTAATACCATTCCATAAACATTTTTGAAGTACAGACAAATCATTCGTAGGAAATAATATGTATAGAGATGAACGGTAAAGTGATTATATGATGAGGTCCCTCCTGGATGGAGCCACATATTTTTGTAAACAGGAGTAAAATTCTCCTTTCTGTAATAAAGATGAAGGATTTGGGGTGCATTTGAAAGGGAATAGGTGCTTTAGCTGGAAGGTATAACAAATGTCAGACATAGCTGTTGTTGCACTTTGAATAACGATGCAACTAATTTAAAAAATGTTTCTTGCTTTTAGGTAAACTTGAGTTTATATAAAACAGTTACTTTAGATTTTGTTACTTTATGAATTAGCATAAAATATACATATACACACATACAAGTACACACACACACACACACACATATATATATATATGTATGTATATGTATATGTATATGTATATGTATATGTATATGTATATGTATATATTTGGTACAGGATCTTACTATGCAGCTTGGACTCCTAGTGATCCTCCTCTCTCAGCTTTCCCAGTGCTGGGATTATAGGCGTGTACCACCCTGCCCAGACTCAGTGACTGGCTTGGTGCCAGGCCCCCACAGCATTTTATCAATGTCTCCAATCTGGGTCCTCATGCTTGCCAGGCAGGTGCTTAGATCATTGAGCTATTTGCACAGCCTTTATTATGAAGTTTCTATTTGTCTTCCTATAAACATTTAATTATTGTGTTTATTATATTTAAATTTTCATTTATAATAAAAGCATATCCTGGTATTGGCTTTTCTTCTAATAGGCAACACCTCAAGATAGTCAAGAGGGAACATTTGGGTCAGAGCATTCCGCGTCACCTTCACAAGGTAGTAGTCAGCAACATTTTCTTGAACCTGAGGCAACTTTGGATGATTCCATAGATATTCAACAACAGGTAAGTATTGCTTTGAGTTATAAATTTCTAAAATTATTTTAAGAAATCATGTATAATACTGAATATTTCTGAATGTTTTGTCTCTTTCTTTCTTTGTTTTTTTTTTTTTTTTTTTTTTTTTTTTTTTTTTTTTTTTTTTTTTTTTTTTTTTTTTTTTTTTTTTTTTTTTTTTTTTTTTTTTTTTTTTTTTTTTTTTTTTTTTTTTTTTTTTTTTTTTTTTTTTTTTGGTCTTTTCTATATAAGTTCCATATGCTAGCTTTGTAATTTATTGGTCACTAATTCTTGTTTAAAGGAAGGATTCTTAATACTTTTGCTTGCCCTTTTGATTTTCAAGGATATGGATATAGATGAAGGACAAGATGGAGTGCAAGAGGAAGTTTTTGAGCAAGAAACTAAGAAAGTGGCTGTTCGTTCAAGATCAAGGACTCACTCACGATCTCGTTCAAGGTCTACAATAATACTTAACACTACCTGTGTGTGATCTTAAAAATATTGGCTTTTTCTTTAATCAAGATTAAAGAAAATACTTTTCTTGAAACTTCTAATATTTTTAGACTATAATTTGAAAGCTAAAGCAAGGGAACTTTTATTTATTTTTTATCAATATGTTTCTTCCATTTGAATGACAACATTTGAAGGTTGCTATTTATCAGATATATCTGTGCCATTTGAGTAACAGTGGCAGATGTATCATAAAACTGGCTTCTTTTTTTTTTTGTCTTTTTGAGACAGGGTCTCGCTATGCAGTTTAGGCTGGCCTTGAGCTCACTTTTGTAGCCCAGACTGGTCTTGAACTCGCACCGATCCTCCTGCCTCAGCCTCCTGAGTGCTGATATTACAGGCATGTGGCAAAACTGGCATTTTTGATAAGTGATTTTAGTTAGTATTAAGATGTTATTAATGGGCCAGTAGAATAAGCACTTAGTAGAATAAGAGCTTGCCTGGCAAGTAAAAAGTCCTGAGTTCAATCCCTGGTACCACCAAAAAAAAAAAAAAAAAAAAAGATTTTATTACCTCTAAACATCTGTTACATTGTATTTCGTACTAATTTCATAATGGTATCAAAATTGCCTGAAAAATTAAATTACAAAATCATTCATACAAAATATTAAGTATAATACACATTATGGAACATTTACTGATTCATTTTTAGGTTTAACCTAAAGTAATTGGTCTTTAACCCCTTCTCCATTCCCCCCTAGCCTTTGGTATTGAATCCAGGGCTTCATATTGAGCTACATATGCCTGTGGTGGATCTATCCATCCTTCCTTCCCATATGTTCTCCATGAGAAAAACCTCTCCACCTTTTTTGATAGTTAGTCTTACTAAGTTGCCCAGGCTGGGCTTAAACTTAGAGTCCTTCTGCTTCAGCTTCTCAGAGTGCTGAGATTATAAGAATTTGTCCTCTATGTCCAAATTACCTTATTTATTTATTCTTCTTTTAAGGCTTTTTCTTTTTTAGATTTTTTTTTTTTTTTTTTTTCTTGTTTCAGAACTTTGTTTATTTATCTTTATGGCCAGCTCAGCCTGCCCTAAGGGCAGGGTTGGCGCAGCATGTGGTGCTGGGGATTGAACCGCGGTCCCTGCAGCCACCTAAGCTTTCCTAAGCAGGTGCTTTAGACCACTGAGCCATCCTGCCAGGCCTATTTACTTATTCTTTTTTTCTTTTTTTTTTTTTTGTGGGACCAGGGTTCGAACTCACGACCTTGCACTTGCCCAGCAGGCACTTGTGCCTCGGAGCTACTTACTCTTAACATGTATTAACCCTCTTAAAAATTTGCAGATTAAATGTTGCAATCATTACCATTTTAATTAGATACTACTCAAATTTATTTTCTTTTACGATATATAACCATTTCTAAAGAGAATATTTTTACAGTAATTAATACATTTCATATTGTTGTCTTCGTCACAGTTGTTCAGAATACAACATGCAGACATGATTTCTTGTCTAAACATCATTGGTATAGATTTATTTTCATTGCACAAAGAGAAATTAGCTGTATGTATAGTCCAATAGTCCATAACAATAGTGGATTATCAGCTCATCTGGCATTGTTGGAAGCTGTTGACTTGAGAATAATAAAAAACAATTTCAAAACAAGGTTTTAGGAAATTAACAGTGGTTATTATATTGCATTTTATTATCTTCAAAGTAGTTGCTTGGTTACTAGATATAGGCATGTTAAGATTTACCAAGTAGCATAAATATTAACTGTTTTAATGAACTACCAGAAATTAGTAGAATTGGCCAGGCATGGTGGCTCACGCCTGTAATCCCAGCACTTGGGAGGCTGAGGCAGGAGGATCGTTGTGAGTTTGAGACCAGCCTGGGTTACAAAAGTGAGCTCAAAGCCAGCCTGAACTGCACAGTGAGACCCTGTCTCAAAAAAAAAAAAAAAAAA
>PVJA010057412.1:0-10468 GCA_004027025.1 Myocastor coypus
TCCTTGCCACGCTAGTAGTGGTAGTGAGCCTGGGTGAGTACTGAGATCTTCAAAAATGGCAAAACAAAGAAATAAAAGCAATCACAGATCTCTAGCACTTGCAGAACATGTCTAAAAGACAAAGACATACAAGAACTTGGGAGTCACATACTTGAAATTTCTGAAATTACAACTGAAGTAAGAAAACATCTCCATCAGGTTATAGAAGAAATAAGGCAAGAAATAATATGTCAGGTAACAAAAGAAATTACAGTAGTAATACAAGAATTCCTATGTGCATCTGAAGGATACATTAGTAAAATATAGAGGAATACAGAAAAATGATGGAATCATTGAATGAAAAATAGAGGAAAGAAGTACTATGCATGAAACAGATATAAATAGATATCCAGGGAAATGAGAATTCCACTTAAATGTGGGAAAACCTCTTAAATGAAACTGAAGATAGACACTAAGATCTTTTTTTTTTTTTTTTTTTTTTGAGACCAGGGTTCGAACTCACGACCTTGCAGTTGCCCAGCAGGCACTTGTGCCTCGGAGCTATCTCCCCAGCCCCAACACTAAGATCTTGAAAGCACGATCACATCTAATGATTGTGGAAGGTAAACTCTTTGAAAAGTAATAAGCAACTTAGAAATAACAGTCCAACAGCTGAAGGATGATGCAATAAAAATATGAGATTGATATTTCAATAAAACAGCAGGAGTCAACCGAAATGACATTAAAGCACTATTTCTACAAGTAGTTTCAGAAAATTTCCCATGCAGGGGATCGCAATCTGACACATAGGTAACTGAGGCACATAGAACACAAATTATGTGTAACCAAAATAAATCTACACCCAGTCAGGTCATAATCAAGAGCCCAAAAATTCAGCAGAAGAACAGAATATTAAAAGCTGTTAAAGACAAGAAACAGATCACTTATATTGGAAAGCCTACTGGAATCCTGGAAGATGGCTCAAAACACACCATCAAGAAGATCTTGGAGTTAAGTATTTCATGTTCTGAAAGAAAACACCATTCAACCCAGATGAATGAACCCTAAAAAACTATCAACGTTAATGGAGAGCTGAGATAATTCCATGACAAAGAACAACTGAATATGTGCATGACCAACAAACCAAAGCTGTGAAATACTGACTGAGATTCTAGAAACAGACAAACATAACCACAACTTCAAAAATAAGAACAAAAACGAATCACCAGCCAGAGCAAACAACTTAAAAAGGGGCAAATATAAGGAATCTACAGCAGGAAAATAACATGGTAAAGATGAACTAGTATGTATCAGTTATAATCATCAATGGAAATTGCCTCAATTCACGAATCAAAAGTGGACTGGCAGCATAGATGAAAAACACAAAAGACAACAATATTCTGCATAGAAGAATCATCTCCAGTGCAGAAACAAATTCGAAGACTAGAAGTGAAAAGGTGGCAAGCAATACTTCATGTGAAAGGAACCCAGAAAAGAAATCAGAGGTAGCTCTTCTGAATGATGATAACATTAACTTCAAACTAAGAATGATCAAAAGAGGTACATAGTACAGATATATTCCAGAGGGAAATTTAGTTATGAGCTAACAAAAATCACAACTTCAAATATTATGGTCTTGAATATTAGACCACATTTTTAGCTTCATAATGTAAAGGTTTTCTACCTGCTCCTCTTGAGTACAGGGATGGCTGGCTGCTCAACACACCCCCCTTTCCTTTCAGCTGTGTACAGTGGAAATTGTCTTTCTCTGATAATATAATAAGCATCATGGTGCCTTCTCTTAATATATCATTCCAGTCTTGCTGGTAATATTGTACAGTATAGTTTATGAATTGCTGTGCTGCAAAGCCAAACAGCTGAGAAATGTTGAGAAATAATCCAGTGTATAAAAACTGCAGTATCTTTAAAATCAGTAAAATGAAAACTTACTAATTGTTCTTCAATTAACAGCATTTGTGTTCTGTGGGAGGGGTCTCGTGTCTGGGAGGCATCACAAAGGGGGAAGGTGGTTCTTTATAGTCTCTAGTTGACTTTTCTTGGTTTTAATGTGAATGTGAAACATACCACTTCAATGCTTGGAAAAGCCACTCAAATTGATGTACATTTTTAATAACACTTCAGAGACAGTCAGATTCCATAAATAGGAAGTAAACCTGAAGTGAGGATACTGCAGTTTTCAGAGGAAAGAAGAGCAGCTCTAGTGTTCCGCATTTTCTATTTGTTCCGCATTGTCATTCACTTGCACAATTCTTTAACCGATGCTAACACTTGAGTGAGTGACTCCAGAATTTAAGTGTGGGATGACGCCTTTTTACTTTTCCATGGATCTGTGAGCAGAATTTGTAGCTGCTGGATTATTGTATTGTCTTTTTAAAAAGTTCCAATAAAATACAAGTATGGCAGAGATGATCCAGTTCTAAGCTTGGAGCAGTCAGTATCTAGGCAGTTTCTAATGTTTCACTCCAGAGGTGGGGAGAGTAAGTGTGACCACCTAACGCTGCTGGTTAACATGGAAGATTTCTCCATTCTGACTGAAAACAAGCAAACCATGCACCTGACGTAGTAGCAGATTGGTTGTGATTACACAACTATTTGCTCTTAGTAAAATAGCAAATGATTGTGTGTGCTTTGCTTTTCACAGACTGGGCAATAAGTAAAATAAAATCTGTTGTCTTTTTTCACCCTTTTGAATGAGGTCTTCCACGTTTGAGGAAAAGTTTTGCACTATTGCATATGTTTAGGGGATGCAGATTTTCAGTATTCATTTTTGGGAGCTTAAAGATGAATGTTTCTTTGAAATAGTTTTATGCTTTCTGATGTGTAGCACCTGAAGTTCTTACCAGAAATCACTTTGGAGTTATTTATTTATTTATTTATTTATTTATTTATTTATATATTTTTTTTTTAAAATTGCCTTTTTGACACAGGGTCTCTCTATGCAGTTGAGGCTGGTCTTGAGCTCACTTTTGTAGCCCAGGCTGGTCTCGAACTCACACCAATCCTCCTGCTTCAGCCTCCCAAGTGCTGGGATTACAGGCGTGCGCCACCACGCCCGGCTTTGGAGGGTTTTTTTTTTAATTTTAATTTTTTTATTTTGTTTCAGAACTTTTATTTGTTTATTCACTCAGTTTTATGGCCGGCTCAGCCCGCCTCGAGGGCAGGGCTGGTGCAGCATGTGGTGCCAGGGATTCAACTGCGGTCCCTGAAGCCGCCCAGGCTTTCCCAAGCAGGTGCTTTAGACCACTGAGCCATCCTGCTGGGCCCCACTTTGGAGGTTTGATGCCTTTATCCAAACTACTTTTAAGTGAGTGGCTTTATGTCAGTGTTTTTTCTTAAACGTGTATTTTTCCTTTATTCCTCTTTCCCCTGCCATGTAGACAAAAATGTATGTGTGCATATACACTCATATACATGTTTCTGATCCAGGATATTGGGCTGTGACTCACAAAATCTATTCTGCCACCAAAAGAATTGGTAAGTGTTAAGTGTAATAGAAAGGAGGACAAAGAGCCATTCAGCTTCAGTCCCTATGTATTGCAAAGGAAAAATGAAAACACCCTATGGCACCCTATGTAATAGGCTGCACCTATTACATGGTAATAGTTGACCTACAGTACTATGGACTTTTAACACTTTGTTCCTTCAGTGAAGCAGCAAAAATATCCATCTACCATTACAAAACACAAAAGAGATACGCATGGTCACTACACACATGTTATGCAAAAATGGCAAGAATAAGTGACAATAATTACAAATTTCTATGCACTGAATATAGGACAATCAAATTATATAACACACACACACATGCACACACATATAGATATATAGATATAGACATAGATATATATAGATATAGATATATATAGATATAGACATATATTTTATTTATTTTTTGTGGGGTGGATTCTGGGAATTGAACTTCAGAACTTGCCCTTGCCAGGCAGAAACTCGTGTGCATAAACTATATCCCCACCTTTATCGGACAAAATTTTAACAGAAGTGAAAAATCAAATGGGCACTAACACAACTGAAATGCGGAACTTCAAAATCCCACTGTCACAAAGCATAGATCAACTAGGCAAACATATAGCACAGAAATAACAGAGCTCGATCAAACTTGTGAAAAAACAGACTTAGTAGACATTTGAGGCACATTCCTTCCAACTTCAGAATACATGTTCTTCTCAACTATACATGGCATTTTCTCCAAAATAGACCAAATAGATCACGGTTACACAAATGCAAAGGAATTCAAGTTATTCCATGAATATTATCTGACACAGTGCACTGAAACTGGAAATTATCAACCAAAGAAATAACAAAAACTCTATAAAAGCCGTGCTGTGTCCGCGGCTCTCAATGGTCACCCCATGACTGCCTGACAGAGGGACGTGCCGGCTGGGCTGCCGAGGCTAATGCCGCTGAGCCTTGAAGTTCTTTGTGTGTCTGAAAATGATATAAATTCTCCGAAAGTTAAAATAATGCAAAAAGGCCTCTTGATACCTTCCTGACCAAGGAAACCTTTTTTCAAGACCTTCTGTTGGAATGCAGACAGCAAGGTAAAAATGTCTTTTACACTCCATTTCAGGTGGGCAGGAAGAAACATAACATTCCTAGGCTCCTTCCTCTAGGTGGGTAAGGACCCCTTGTCATGAAAGGTGAGGTATGCTTATGTGCGAAGTTGCTCAACGAATGGAACTGCTATATAAATGCCACTATTTCTGTCACCTGGAATCACTATGAGCCAAACTACCATTGTTGAAAAGACTGATGCAGAGGAGTACCAACGAATTCTCAGCCAAGGAAGGGGACATTGTGTAGATCAAATTGTGCCACAGTGTAGCTTTTGTTTTCACTGAAACCTAGGTTTCTGAATGTTTTGCCAAGAGATTAAGCTCAGGCACATGAAAAAAAATAAAGGAAAAAGTCCAATATTGGACTTGCAAATGAAACCAGCATTTATGCAGCTGCTACTCACTTTATGTGTGCCTTCAACTCTCCCAGGGTCATTGGGGTTCCAAATGCTCAGCATGATTAATGCTGAAAGGTTAGACTTCATTGAGTTTCATAGTCTCCATTTCTAAACTCTCTTCAATTATCTTGACAGTTTAACCCACAGAATCCCTCCTCTCCCAGGAATAAATGTAAGGAAAAGTGAAGCATTAATTGATAAAAACAAAAGCACATTTTATTTTCAACAAGAACAAACATTAACACAGCAGACAATTATCTAGGGAAGAAACAGTTCTCTCACAATTACAATGGCAGGGCAAATGAGGAATGGGAAACCTTGGGTTGGACGACTGATGAAGAACCCTCAATCCTTTGTTCAGCTGAGGATTGTTCAGAAACTAAGGTGCAGAATCATACAGGAACTGAAGTATTTCATAAAGATGGGACATCATGGTCACTGCAGAGGTTTCCACAAGTTGGGAGTCTGTCGAAATCAACAGGCTAAAGAGAAGAGAAACAAAATCACACTGAAATCACTCTGAACTCTCCATCTCTGATGAATCCCTGTGCCCACAGCTTACAGCGCCTATGACCCACACTGCACACCACAACCTCACCTTCCTGTGGTTTTCAACCTTTCTAATGCTGTGACCTCGCAATACAGTTTCTCATGCTGCAGTGACCCCAAACCAAAAAATAATTTTGGTGGCTACTTGAAATTACTAATTCCAATAAATAGCCTTTCACCATGGCATAACATGGGTTTAAATATGTATTTTCCGATGGCTTTAGGTGATGCCTAGGTTTGGGTCCTTCAACCCCCACCAGGATCATGACACACAGGTTGAGAACTGCTGCCTTAGGGCAAAGCTTGTAGGTCCTTGCCTGCACTCCTCTCTGGCAGAGGCTGGACAACACTTGCGGCCTCTCCCACACACCCCAGGCCAGCCCAGAACTTACATATGCAGATCACTGCCTCTCACTACAATTTCGCTCTGAACTTCCGGTGCCAGATTCTCTGCCACTAGAATCAGGAACAGGTGGGCAAGCTCTGCATCCAGGTCACAGCGGAAAGGAACCCAAAGGTACATCCTGGAAATTTGGTTAAGGTGACTTCATGACCCACGCTGCCTTGCTCCCAGCCTGTCACCCCTTCAGGTCTCCCCAGACACCTCACAATGTCCCTCTGCCCTCCTTTCCACTCTTAGCCTCCCGCAACTATGCTGGGGTCCCCACTCTGGGTGTTCCCCGTTTGTCTCCTCACTCCTCCCTTCCTCCAGGATCCCCTCCAGTGGTCTGTCAGAAAGGATACGACGTTTCCCAAACAAGCTCAAAGTTCATGTCAGAAGCCAAGGCGGGGTCACCATGTACCGGACCGTATCTAGTTCCCGGCTCCTGAGGACCTTCCCAGACCACCGCGCCTCCGCCTCTGGAGCCTGCGCCTCTTCCCACTCCGAGGGATTCAGGGCCACTAGGTGCAGCAATATCATTCTCTGCTCCATGGTCACCCATACTGGCGTTCTCAGGGGGCTGCATGCCTCAAAAACCGCTCTCCTCACGGCCCAGCACAACCACTGCCGCAGGCACAGTGTTCTCCTCAGCAAGTGCCGCGAAAAGAAAGTTCCTCGACCTTTCTACCCACAATGCAACTGGTGATGCCCACCGCACATGCGCAAATGGGTCTTCAGCCGTATGAGACGGTCACGGAAGTAAACACAAGGTACGAACGAACACAGAATGTGATTAAAATTAAATTAAACTTTTAAAATAATAGAAGCCTCACCATCTTGGTTCTATTCCATGTGTCTGTCTCCCTCTCACAGAACTCATTCTCCAAATTTAATAGCTGTAGGCTCCTGTTTCCAGAGGTTCTATCTCGCTCATCTTATTCATCCATCATGTGCACCCTCTGTTGCCTGGTCCCATTAATGCAAGGGAAGATGCCAGTCTCCTGCACTACTGTGATGGGGGTGTTGGCAGAGTCTTGAATTCTATGTTGCATGGAACATTTCCACTCCTGTAGCTCTACCTGTACATCCTTTGGGTGTTATGCATGATCCCGTTGTGTCACTCACAGTCCTGCAGGTAGCTGAGCCACTCTGATGAACTACACTGTGCCAGTCAATGGAGGAAAAGAGGAGGCAGATAAGACTTGCTCTTGCTAGGTGAGGCATCACGGATCAGTGGAGAAATACAAGTGTGTGGACTCAGCTCAGCAACCATGCCATCCTGGGGCAATGGACGAAAGAAGAAGCCAATTTTTTTGGATGTGAGAAGCACCTAAATAAGATGGCATACCACTTGTTGACTCTTAGAGGTATTTCCCATGCAATTTCAGTTTAGTTCCTGAATTCTCTGCATATGCCTTTATCTTCAAATCTTGTACCACATTTGTCTTCCATCACATTTAGTATTTCCTTTTTAACATTTATATTTTTGATACATTTTCACTTTAGATTAGTGCATGATACTAGATAAGGGAAGCCTCTCCTTTGTTGATGGGTGTGAAAACTCCTGCAACCACTGAGGAAATCAGTGTGGAGTTTCCTCACACATCCACGATTAGAGATCCCTTTTGTATGAGATATTAATCTTCTAAGTATCTTGTCAGGAGAATTAAAAATATTGTATCACAGCAGTAGATGCATATCCAGGTTTATAGCACCAAAATTTAAGACCGGGTCAAGGAAGTGTACAGAGTTTTGCTGTGTAGCTCAGACTCATGGTGACTCCTGTATTCAGGTTCTAAGCACTGGGATTACAGGTGCATGTGACCATGCTGAATATCAATCTCCATTTCAGCTTGCCCAGGAGGTGGGGCTTGTAGGGCAAACCAGGGATCCAAACCCAGCTGCTCTGCTCTGCCTAAGCATGCATTTCATTCACTTCTCTTAGATATTTGGCACACCCTCCAGCAGCACAATTTGTAATAACTACACCTTGGAAACCACCCAAATGCCGCTCAGCTGATCAATAGATTAAAAAAAAGATCTGATCTTTTTGTATAATGCAGTACTACTCAGCTGTTAGGAAGAACGACAACATGAGTTTTTTTTTTTTTTTTTTTTTTTTTTTTTTTTTTTTTTTTTTTTTTTTTTTTTTTTTTTTTTTTTTTTTTTTTTTTTTTTTTTTTTTTTTTTTTTGTAAAAGTAGAGACTGTAGTCCTGAGGGAACTAAATCAGACTCACATATGTAAACATTATATCCCCTGCCTGGTGTGAGAAATTGAAAGAGCAAATGATCTGAAATACACAGTGGATATTGGGAAATGGGAAGCTATTGTTCAGAAGACGAAAGAATTAGGAAGTGGGGAATGGAAACATAGGAAAGGAAAAGGTTGAAAATGCAATGTAGTTCTATTCTTTTAATCTCTTAGTAGATTGAAAAGGAAGGTACATGCTAATATCGCTTGGAGGGATTTTTATGCCCATAGTTTGTACTCTGGGTACCTAGGGGAAGATGACAATATGCAGTGTCATAACATTGTTATCTTCTTACTGTTTGTTATGCAATTAGGTTTTAAAATTTTTTCCGGAAAATGAAAAAGAGAGTCTTCGAGAGGAAGTGAAAATGTATAATCAAGGAAGAAAATATTTATGAAAATAAGTGAAAGTTTTATAAAGAAAAGTACATAAATGAAGTGTGCACTTGTAGGCAAACCAGGATAAAGGAGTGGTAAGAAGACTCCATGGAGTTGAAAAGAATGTAAGAATAAATATGCAATCTCAGAAAGAGAGAGAATATAGATTCAAGAGCTTACAAGCTTAGCAAGGACTTTGTTTGAGCCAAATGATACAACATTCATCCTATTACAAAGGAAAGAGAAGGAAAATATAGAAGAAAGCCTGAAGTGTACAAAAATATGATTGGGCCAGGGATATAGCTGAGCAGCATAGGCGCCTGCCTTGAAAGTACAAGGTTCAGAGGTCCATCTCTGGTACCAGAAAAAAAAAAAAAAAAAAAAAAAAAAAAAAAAAAAAAAAAAAAAAAAAAAAAAAAAAAAACCAACAACAACAACAACAAAAACAGATTGTCTTTCATCTTTTTTTGTTTTCCCATCACTTTTATATAGTATCTTAATGAAAGAGTCTCCAAAGGTTTGAAATCTTTAGAAAAATATACAGTTTCATATTATTTACATAACATGCGTAGAGCTTCCAGTATCACAGAAACCCTGCTGTATTTGAAAAGCAGTGACTGTGGAAATCACTTTCGGCCTTGGAGAGAAAAGGTGTCGGCCGTGTCCTTGACCATCAACTACTTACCACCCCAGATGTGGACAGTTAGGCACCTTGAGAGGCTGGAAGACTTCTGGAAGTGAATTTCAATACCATCAATTTTGGGTGAGCTTGCTCAATTTCATACTTACTACATTTTAAATGTCTTTACTTCACCCATAGCTAACTTTATTCTCATTCTAAGTGATCAAATAGCCACAGAAACTGGTAGAGTACATTTAAAAAACGAACATCTCCAGATTGTGTAGGATATGTGTTGATGCCTATTTAATCCCAATAAATTCACTACTGTTTTGTGAAAAATGTGCTATCTACTTAGGGGTGTCAACTTTTCAGTTTCTGTGCTGAGCTCTTAAAAAAAAACATATAAAAATGACTGATAGTAATTGGCATTATTACTTACAAATTAATCAAGAAATCTCAGACTAAAAATTCTAAATTATAGATTTTCCTGTATTTTCAAAATACATTTAGAAATTTTGCATACACCCATGATCAAGCTTCTGTTCCATGCACACGGCTGCCATTCTGATGACATGCTTTGCGCTGACAGGTCCCTGTGCAGGCTGAGCAGGAACATGGGAAACTCCTGTGGATTCCTGCTGGCATTGCTGCCATCGTCTACGTCCAGTGCTTCCCTGCTGATGTGACGGTGGCTTTCATCTGTCTTTGATCACCTGCACAGTTTTCTGACCATAATGGTAATAACTGTAAGCTGAATCAGATGTAGTAAAAGCTGTAAAACACCACAGTATCTGAAGATAAATGCTATCAACATAGTTGAAAACTGGACCTGCCAAAGAAGCTGCTACTAAGATGAACTGGACCGCTCTATTCACCTTGCTGATGTATGTTGGTTTTAACCTAGCAGTAGCATAGCAAGGATTGAAATATTTAGCCAGCGTTCCCGGTGTTGGGAGGGTTCGATATCGGACATAAAAAAGAGCAGCAATCAACATTACATCTCTTGAAATTATCATATAAGTAAGTGGAACTGGAATAAGATCTGCATAGGTCAAGCTAATATCTAACACACTGATAAGTATTTTATCAGCAAGTGGATCAAGAGCAATCCCAAAGCTGATTTTTGATTGGCCCAGTTTCGAGCAATAAATTCATCCAACAAATCAGTGAGTCCAGCTAAAGCAAAAACTCCTAGTGCAACATTAAAATCTTCTTCAATAATCAAATAACCCAAAACTGGGGCCAAGCCAATCCTTGTCATTGACACCATATTTGGAATTGTCCATGGATTTTCTCATGTATTTATTTATTTA
>PVJA010057413.1:0-10449 GCA_004027025.1 Myocastor coypus
AATCCTCCTGCCTCAGCCTCCCGAGTGCTGGGACTACAGGCGTGCGCCACCACGCCCGGCGAGACCCTGTCTTTAAAAGACAAAAAAAAAGAAAGAAAGAAAGAAAGATAAACATTATCTAAACACAGTACTCATTTCATATTTATTTATTTTTTTATTAATTTTTCTTGTTTCAGAACTTTTGTTTGTTTGTTTATTCATTTTTATGGCCAGCTCAGCCTGCCCTGAGGGCAGGGCTGACGCAGGATGTGGTGCTGGGGATCAAACCTCGGTCCCTGGAGCAGCCTAAGCTTTCCTAAGCAGGCACTTTAGACCACTGAGCCATCCTGCCGGGCCCTCATTTCATATTTAATGATCACAAAATGAGAATGGGTGGGACTAGCAAGATAGCTCAGGGGGCTAAATGCTGGCACCACAGGCCCAGGCCTTACAGGCCCCAACACCGGCTGCGCTGAGCTGGCCACTAAGAATGGGCCTGGTGGTGCATACCTTTTCTCATAGAGGAAAGTGCTGGGGAGGCTGAAATCAAGAACATCACTAAGCATCTGATCTGTGTAATGAAACCCTGCACCAAATACATAAATTTAAAAAAAAAAGAAAATGAGAATGGGTGTACACTGCCATTGCTTCTGTTCAAAATTGCACTACAGTTATTCCAGGTCTTTTAGTAACCTATTTTTATTTCCTAGGTTTCTTTTATCACCCTTCCCATACTGTTAATGGTTTATGTCTAGCTATTCCCCCAAAGCCTCATGCAGCCTATGGGCGGAGACTTTTACAGATTGAAACTTGACTCATGAGTCACTGGGATTATGTGTTTTAGTACTGATCTGGAGTTTGAGACTTGATCCATGATCCATGGGATTAGGTGTTTTAAGTACTTCTGGGATTATGGGTGTAGCCTTAGGCAGATAAGTTGAGGCGGAGAGCCTGAATATAATATAAATGAGAGACAGAGAGACAGTCTGAAACTGCTGCTCTGCTGCCCTGTTTGTTTGGCTTCTCCTGTCGCCATATTGTTGCTGTTCTGCCGCAATGACCTGCATGTCCTCTGCCCTGCTCCAGTCAACCTTGGGCCAGTGAAATATGGACTGAAACCTCCACAACCTGTGAGCTAAATAAATCTTTCCTTCCTTCATTTTGAGTGTTGGGTATTTGTCCCAGCAACGAATAAAATGTAGCTAAAACACCTACTATCTCTTAAAAAACTATCTGTGATTATCTTAATTGAAGACCAGTTGCATAGCATTGTCTAAGTTGCCACTTCTTCAGGCCAAATACTTCTTGATTCTATTTTCCAAACTTTTAATCATAGTCATTCTTTTCCCCAAGTGTTTTCTAGTAGTGGGCTGTGAATCAGATCATCTAGGGTAATAATTCTAGTGCTACGTTTAGTATGTGTATTCAGTGTGTTTCTATGGACAAATTATTTCATCTCACAGCTGTAATTTTTGTATCCAGTATGTGGGACTAACAATCCTTGCCCTGTATATGCATTGGTTGGGAGTTTTGCCTATCTGAAGGGCTCATAATAGTGGAATAATTTCTTTTTGATTTATTAATAAATGATAGTAGTACAAAATATTTACATTCTTTGTGTGGAATTGGCACACACACACACACATAATATATTTTAATTCTTTTTAACCCATTTCCTTCCCTTCTTTTTCCCTTCCCCCATCTCTTGGTCCTCTTCCCATATGAGCAAGATCTATTTCCCTACGTGTTATTATATATTTTTTTTATTTTTCATTGTCTACCTTCATTTATAATTTGGTTTTCTCATAGAAGAGAAGCCATATGATAGTTAGCTTTGTTTGTCTGGTTTATTTCACGTAACATTATGGTCTCGAGGTGCATCCTTTCTCCTACGAATGTCTCCAATTTACCTTTCTTTGTGGAAATGTAGTACTCCATTGTGTATACATATTGCATTTTCTTTATACATTCATCTACTAGCACAAAAATATATGAAAATTGATGGGCCAGAATACAGAATGCATAAACCCCAAGCGCATTCAACTATATGGTCTTTGACAAAGGGGTCAAAACATAGGAAAGATGATCACTATTTAATAAGTGGTGTTTGAAAAACTAGCTATCCACAAGCAAAAGTTTGAATCTGGATCCATATCTCTCACCATGTAGTAAACTAAAGTCAAAATAGATCAAAGTTAAGCATTAAAACAGGAATGTTTAACCTTCTGGGAGATAAAATAAGTAAAACTCATGAAATCATGGGCATAGGCAAGGACTATCTGAACAGAACACTGGTTCCACAGGAACTAGTACTGAGAATAAACAAGTGGGATCATGTCAAATTCAAAAGCTGCATAGCAAAAGAAACAAAAAGCAGAATGCAGAGACAACCTACACAATGGGGAAAAATTTCTGTCACCTATTCCACTGACATGGGGACTAACATCTAAGCTACATAAAGAACTCAAAAAATTCGCCCTCACATAAAAGACCCAATCAAAGCCTTAGCAAAGAAGATGAATAGACACTTCACAAAAGAACAAATATCCAATAAATACATGATGAAATGCTCAGTGTCACTGTCTACATGCAAATTAAAATAACACTGGAGCAATTTCTAAACAATGACTTTGAAACTATCATTATAAACTAGCCAATCTGCCATTCTTAGGAACTCACTACATAATTACGCAATAAAAATAACCTGAAATGGCCAAACAAATGGGTACATCTATAAGGAGTGATCATAAGGTAGAGTAAATCTTTAAATTTTAAGAATGTATTACAGTGAAAGGGGCCTGGCGGGATGGCTCAGTGGTCTATAGCGCATGCTTGGGAAAGCTTGGGCGGCTTCTGGGACCACGGTTCAATCCCTGGCACCACATGCTGCACCAACCCTGCCCTCGGGGTGGGCTGAGTCGGCCATAAAAATGAGTGAATAAACAAAGGTTCTGAAACAAGAAAAAAATAAATAAATAAAATTTAAAAAAAAAAGAATTTCTTACAGTGAAAGATACATTACTATTACCCCCCAAATAGCTCTCCCCTCTTTGTAGTGATGTACTTGTTTACAGCCTCTCAAGAGCTGGGATTACAGGTGCACACCACCATGCCCAGTCTCAATTGCTGTCTCAATGCACCCCTGGGGCAGGGCCAATATGGCAGGCCAAGGGATTGAACCTTGGCCCCTGTGCCTGCTTACAGGTGCTTTAATCCAATGAGCTATTTGGCCAGCCCTTCTTTGAACACTATTATCCCATTATTGTTGTTACTTTCTGAAGTAGTCTGGAAGTCCACTTTTTGAGTGTCTTTATGAAATGCAATCAAAAGTACAATGAATGCTGCTGTCAAGTGCCATTTAACAGAAAGGCACACTTATAAAAACATTACAGTGTGTCCTAAATCACCACATTCACTAACAAATGTGGCACCAGGCAGCTTCTGGCTCATCTCCAAAGTCAAAATGGCTATGAAAAGTACATTGATTTGAATCAATTAAGTTGATTCAGGACATGGATGCAGCCACAACAGCAAACTATAAACATGAAAAAGGGCCTACAGAACTGCTTCAGGAAGTGCAAAGGACAATGGGATTAAATGGGTTCAAAGCAATGGGAAGAATAATGGTAATGTAGTTTCTACTGTAATAAAATTTTAAAATTTGATCATCATATTTTTCAGTCATATTTTGCCTTCAATGTAATACCATTTAGCACTTTTTTGTGTATTTAGTACAGGGTCTACAGAGTTTCACTATGTAGATAAGACTCGTAGTGATTCTTCTGTGTTCAGCCTCCCAAGCACTGGGGTTACAGAAGGGCACCACCATTCCCAGCTTCTATAGCTGTCTCAGTATGCCCCTGTGGTGGGGAAAGCACGGCATGTGGTGCCAGGAAGTGAACCCTGATCTCTGCACTTTGCTGAAGCTGGTGCTTTAGTCTGCTGAGCTATCTGGCTGGCCCTCCAAATGTATTTTTTAACTAAACAAAGACCAAACCAATACACCACAGAAACAGTCCGGAATAAAATCCAGAAAGAGACACACACGTGTCATTTGATTTGCAACAAAGTTGCCCAGAGCTATACAATGGCGAAAGGTTCATTATATTTAAAATTACTGGAACACGGCCAGCCAGATAGCTCAGCATACTAAAGCACCTGCTTAGGCAGAGCTCAACACCCAGGGTTTGATCCCCAACCTGCCCTGCTGGCCCTGCCCTCAGGAAGCCCTGAGAGGCGACTGAGACTGGGCGTGGTGGCACGTTCCTGTAATCCCAGCACTTTGGGACGCTGAAAACAGGAGGATCACTACAATCCGATCTAGGTAGTGACACCCTGTAGACTCTGCAGACCCTGCACCAAATACATTAAAAAAGACAAACTCATGAAGGTTTGACTCAATGTTTACTAAGAACTTTAGAGTTTTATCCCTTCTTTTTAGGGATTTGGTCCATTTTGAGTTAATTTTGTTTATGGTATGAGGAAAGGCTCCACTTCCATTTGTTATCATGTGGCTACTTGTTGCAGTATTTGTTTAAAAGATTATTTTTTTCCTCCACTAGATGGCCTTTTCTCTTTTTTTTTTTTTTAAATTAGTTGACAAAAGTCCCATGTTATTGCAAGATTGTCAAGTCTATACATTGATGTATATGTCTATCCTTATGCTAGTACTATAATGTCTTGCTATGATTACTTGGAACTAACCTTTAAATCAAGAAATGCTTAGTAATTCCATTTAGTTCTTCTTTCAAGCTTGTTTTGGCTACACCTGAAATTCCATGTGAATTTTAGAATCAACCTGTTGGGTTCCCACCTACCCCCCCATTGAGGAAAACATGACCAATTCCGATTAGGATTGTACTGAATCTACAGATCCTTTGGGAGAATACTGTCATCTTAACAGTGTCAAATCCTTTAATATATGAACATAGGATACCTTTTCATGTTATGACCTTTCAGTTATATTTTATAATTTTTAGAATAAAAGTCATACACTTGGATCAATTTATTCCTATTTTATTTTTAAACTATTACAAATAAAATTCTTTTAATTTTATTCTCAGCTTGCTTATTACTGCTGTGTAAAACTGTATATTGATCTTATTGGACATGTTTATTAATTCTAATGGCATTTTATCAAATTCCCTAAAAAGAAAGCATAATCTTGTGAATAAAACTTTTATTCTTTCTATTTCTATTTTAAATGGAATTGTTTAACAGACCCCCAAAATACATGCGGCAAAAATTGATGAAAGCAAAATGAGTAATAGATAACTCTAATACTATTGTTAGAACTTCAATGTTCCTCAGTAATTAGTAGAATAAATTAACTGATACTCAATATGGATACAGAACACATGAACAGCTGCAAACTAACTTGATCTAATTGATATTTGTAGAACATTCTACCTCACAAAAGGAAAGCACACATTTTCAAAAAATGTATATGGTACGTTCATCATCATAAATCATATTCCAAGTCTGAAAACAAATCTCAAAAAAGTAAAAGTATTGCAGGGTGTCTGAGTCTTTGCTATAATTCAGGGGGAAATGGTAGCAGCTGTTGCTATGAATTTGTCCCTGTGTTCAGTAAAAATGGCTGTGGATCATGCAGTATGAGGTGTGGTGGCTCAAACCCAGGATTCCCAGGGATCCTCTGCAACATGAGCCCTGCCAAGCCACATAGCTTGCTAAGGCTGAGGGACATGGGTGAACGGGGTTCTCACCAACCAGTGGCCCTATTTTTTTAAACCTCTCAAAAAGGTATGGTGGAATGAATGACTTCTTGAGATAGGGATTGTAAGACCAGAACAAAGTCAGAAATTATTATTCAAGGCTCAGTTGTCCTAAAGCTTCTACAAAGATGTGTGACATAAAACTCCACTGAGCATGTTGTAGAATGGGCTATGATCAACTCACATGGCTTCCTTAAAATGGTTATTTGGCCCCTACTGCTCCTAGAAAGTGCCATACTGTCTTGGAAATAAACCAAGATCATTGAATCCAGAAAGAATCAGCAAAAGAAGTAAGAAAAAGTCCAGAAAATATTGCAAAACTAAACAATTTTTAAAAGATCCAAAGTATGAACACACTTAGTAAAGTAATCAAAGAAAAGTTATTTTAAAATGTATGCTGAGTTTTTTTATTTCATAATGGTATCAATTTGTTAAATGAAATCTGACCCTATAGAAGAATCTAGAAGTTACTTCCTCAATACTGTAGTAATTTTAGGCTTGGATATCAAAGCTTATTGGTACCTACTGGATGTTAATATAAGTTAGCATTTATTGTACAGGTCGAGAATCCTCAATCTAAAAATCAAAACCCCAAATGCCACCCCCAAACCTCTAACATTTTAAGCATGGATATAATGTCAAATGTGAAATTTTTCACACCTGACGTTATGTGGTGGATCAGTTGAAACGCAGGTGCACTAAAAACTACCACATAAAATTATCTTCAGGCTACACGTACAAGATGTACAAGAAACATAAATTTTGTGTTTAGAGTTGGGTCCCATCCTCAAGATATCTCATCAGTGTCTGTAATTATTCAAAATTGAAAAACTCAAGCACTTCCAGTTACAAACATTTTCTGATAAGAGACATTCAACCTGAAGTACAAATTTTTTATACTTGAATTAGTCATTTACCATTTTTTGTAGCTTATTTGCTGAAATAAAGACATCCTGAGGAGCAAAAATGATTTTAGATAATTAACTCTATAGATAGTGCTTTAAAAATGGGATCTATTGTAGAAAAAGATATTAAAATTGCCCTTTCTGAGGTAAAAAGTATGATTTGGCTTAAGAGAAATAAAGCATATTAATCATATCTTTTATCATTATTGCTTATTTCTTGTAATGGAATAATTTCTGGCTTCTCAAAGCAAAATAATATTAATGAATACTTTTATTTTCTCCATTTTTCTGGTTTTAGCTTTTGAGACAGCTAGTGATTATGAAGACATCCTGCATTTTTAAGCCTAATTTTATGATGAATTCTATTATCTTGACTACATATAATACCACCTACTGGATACGCCAATTTTTGTACTTAGCCACTCTGCCATTATCTTAGAGATGAGCTGTTGAGAAGAGTAACACTATGATTTAAAGTTCACAGTCAAAATGCCAAACACTTGCAACCAGTTTTGTTCTTATGCTAATAGGAACTGTAATGTAGTGTGAAAGGATTATGAAATGATTTGCTAAGTGTACAGATATCACTTTTGCTTGTTGTTCTGTTCTTTGTTTTAACTATTATACTAGGGAAATTTTGTTCATTTTAATCAAATAGGTTCAAGGTGAAATTTAAATTTTCAGTTCTTCCCTTTCCCTCCTGCTAAGGACCAAGTCTGGAGTCTTTCTTGTGCATAATAATCAAGGACTCTCCCAGCAGCCCTTTTTATTTATTTTTTTTTTTACTTTAAGATAAAGTCTTACTAAGTCGCCCAGGGTGACCTTGAATTTTCAGTCCTTCATCAACATGTTATGTAGCTGGTAATACAGGTGTGTGTCACCACGCCTGGCTTGAATTTTCTTTTAAAGAACTCTAAAAGAGTTAATGCTTATGTCACGCATAATAAAGATAAAGAAAGCCTTAGAGTTCATAAAAAATTGTTGGGTGTACTAATAATTGCACGAAGAGGATAAATTATGTCAAAGTGAGGATATGTTATTATTAGAAGTATTACATTAAAGCATTTTCATTTCAGCAAAGTAGTACAATGGAAACTTTTCACTATTAAACATGGTTTACATAAAATCATGAGCAATAATGGGTGTGGTGGTGCCTATAATCCAAGTACTTAGAAAGCTGAGGCAAGAGGATCACTGGGAGTTTGACACTAGCCTGAGCTACATAGTGGGTTCAAGGTCAGTCTGCACTGAAAAGTCAGACCCTGTCAAAAAAAAAAAAAAAAGGAAAAAAGAAACAAAACCTAAAAAATCAATTATGATACAAGCAAAAATATTTATTGTCTCTCATGAAGTGATATTAACTAGAAAGGAGCAGCAGGGACCTTCTAAAGTGGTGGAGGTTGTCTTACCATGATCTGGGTAGTGATTATGTAAGTTGAAACATGCCTGAGAACATCAAGCTGTTTGCTAAAGCAGAAAGTTCTTCATTCAGTTTAGTGCATGCATTATTATACCTTAAAACTGTTTTAACGTTCACCCTCCCAAGGGTGAATGGAAATTATCTACCTAGCATGGTTTATGCCATCTGATATAAGTCTTCCTGTAGTGATAATCAGTACTATTGACTGACTAAACAAAACAATTCGAAAATTCATATTGTGCTGAAAGGAAAACCTCTATTAGTTTATGAAGCATCGTAGTTTCCATTTAACGCAGCCATGGAAGTGAACATAGAAGTAGTTGCATGTTTGCAGAGGCAGGTAAATATTTGGTTGTAATTAGAACCTTAATGACAGCTGCAAGATCTTTTCAGGCTAATTTTTAACATCATGGACAAAGTTTTAGAAAAATCTATGGGCAGTGTTAATGAATTATTACAGAGTGTAGAAATTAGTGAGAAACATATAGATTTAAAAATATTTTTTAAAATCTGTCTGCACAGGCTGGGTTGACCTTCAAATTGAAAATAAGATTCAGGAAAGAATAGTGAAATGAAATCACAGAGAATGTTGCATTTTTGCCTTTTTTAGGAGACTTCTCGAATGAGCCATGTGAGACACTGCTTCTATTATACGAGTATGAAGTTAAAGCCAAAATGAACAGCTTCCTAGAATCAGCGTGAGAGCAGCCCCATTTAGAAAGTAAAACCCTTGGGGGCTGGGGAGATAGCTCTGAGGCACAAGTGCCTGCGTGGCAAGTGCAAGGTCGTGAGTTTGAACCCCGGTCCCGCAAAAAAAAAAGAAAGAAAGTAAAACCCTTGAAACAATGGCATGTAAAAGCTTATATTTACGCTTTTTGTAAGGCTAGTGTCCATTTAGATCGTGCTATTTTCTTTCCTCTCCTTACTCTTCACACCTCCAGGTGGTGAATAATTTTTCCTCATGCAACTTTTTTCTCCCTCTCTAAAGGCACTCTTAAACTATTGTATATTACAGTCCTGTATGCATTTATCTTCCTCAGTCTATCAGAGTATAATCTCCTTAGGGTCATGAGGAATAATTACATGTACCTATTGTGTGTATAAACTCTAGGGAAGTGCATTGCTCTTAATATGCACTCACATTTATTCTATGTGTGGAATTTAATTATGTAACTACACAATAGGGGGAGCTCAAACTTCAGAATGTTACTTTTTCTCATCTAGCTAGAAATAATAATTGCTTCACTGATCAAAGATGATACAATCTTAGCAGTGTATTTAAAATGTACAGAGAAATACTGGCAATGTTTGTAATTCAACTGCCACTCTCAGCCTTCTGGTTGAGCTGTAACTGCTAGTTGAGGGCTCTAAGCCTTTCGTGGAGGAGCACACTGTAGGAAATGGCCTAGTCATCTTTGCTTTTCCTCTCTCACCCTACTCTAGAAGCAGAAGTGTGAAGGTACTTGGTCACTCCAAACACACAGCAATCACATTTGTCTTTCCTTGCTCTTGCTACAACAGAATTCCTAGAGGCACGTGGCATGTATATATGATGAATACATGATTCTGACCACTGCTCCTGTATAACACCTGTGTAGTGGAACTCTGATCCTAGAGGCCTGATTTTAAAAGATCTGAATGTTGTAGGGTTATTTCTGATACACTCCTGTTGAATCCTTCTTCTTTTTTAGCATCTGGCAAAAAGAAAGAAATTCAGTATATGCTGTTAAATCTGCTACTCATTAGTGCCTTTCACTGACCTTTCTCTTTTTCAGTATGCCCTTCCTAGATTGTGATTCCTGAGACTGTTGCTTCACCTGACAGTATGCGGGGTCACAGAAACAGCACCAAATTTTCTGTTGACGTTTCCTGAGGAAAGGATATAACCTGATAATACTACTCTGCCTAGACAGGAGAAGATCTTTCTAAAACAATCTGTGGATTCATTCTTTCACAAAACTCATCTTTAGTGTGTATCTCAGTTTCTCTTCTCTGTTGCTGGGACAAATACCTGACACTCAAAAGAAGAAAGAAAAGGTTTACTTAGCTCACAGTTAGTGGAGATTTCAGTCCATGCTCAGTGGCTCCAAGGCAGATGGGCACATGACAGAGGGCAGAAGTTCATGGTAGCAGAAGGCAGCAATACAGCAAGAACAAAAGGGAGGAGTAACAGCAACAGTGGCTACAGAGAGCAAGTCTATCTGTGTCTCCTTTGCTACATTCAGGCTATCTGCCCAGGCTGGGTGCAGCACTCACACCCATAATCCCAGCCCTGGATCATGAATTAATCGTAAACTGTAGAACTGAATCTCAGTTGAGTGAATCAGGCTTTGGGGGGACAAATATACATAAATCACAACTCTGTGTGTGTGTGTGTGTGTGTGTGTGTGTGTGTGTGTGTGTGCACATG
>PVJA010057414.1:0-10442 GCA_004027025.1 Myocastor coypus
TCTCCCCGGCCCCCAATCCAGCCTTTTCTTCGCAGATCTTCGTATCTATGCTAATTCAATTCTGACATGATCTATCTAGAGGTAGTGTAAAATCCCATGGTTAAGGACTTAAGTCCTACAAGATTGCTACCATTTCTGATGCTAATCACAAGTCTTGGGTTTATTTATCCATAATTCTAACCAACGGGCTATATAGTGGGGTTCCCACAACCCCCATTTTGGGTTCAATTTGCTATAACACCACACAGAAACTTAGGGAAACACTTATACAAGTTACAAAAAATATATCACAAGGGCCACAGGTGAAAAATGAATGAGGCCAAGGATTGTAGGAAGAGGCACAGTTTCCATGCCCTCTCCTAGGATTCCAATCCTACAAGAACCTTCACATGTTTAGCTATCTCCAAACTGTTTATCCCCCCTCCCAAACCAAGGATTGAACTTAGGTCCTTGCGCTTGCCTGGCAAGCACTTATTCTACTGAGCTATCTCCCCAGTTCTTTGGGGGGTTTTTATGGATGCCTCATTACACAGGCATGAGTGATTAACTAAATCACTTGCCATTTTCAGCCAGATTACCACTCAGTCCCTCTCCCCTCCTCCAGGCTGGAGCTACACAGAGTTGAAAAATTCCAACCTTTAATAGCATCTTGGTCTTTGTGATCAACCTCTACCCAGAACCTACCTAGGGCCTGCCTGCAGAGAGGTCTCAGCACACACAAAGACACCACTTTGCAGATTCCAAGGATTTTTGAAGTTGTATATCAGGAGACCCGATTAAATACATATTCTACAACATGACAGGTACTATCAGGTTATTGTACAGGTGAGATGTGTAAATGACTGACAAAATATTGAACGATAGCTGTTATCATCATGCTAAAAATTGCACAGCAAGTACAAGGTAAGGTATGTTCTCCTTCCTCAGTCCACCCCCCACCCCGCAGAAAACTTAAGCTTTGGAAAATAGAAACAAATATAGACTTCCCAAAAAATGAGATGTAACTTATAATATTTGCAGGACATAACATTACCTAACGAAAAACTTCCTAGAAGTTAAACTTAAACCTGACACGGTAAACCAGAACTCACTACCAAGGAACCCTCCTGTCTTTTCGAGCAACAATGAATGAAAACAACACTCAGAAAGTGCTACACCTGAAAATTCCACATGAAAAGGTAACAACTAGCTGTTAAATTGTGAGTTAGGGCCTAGATGGTCCCTTCCGGTTCCAACCGTCTCTATCCAAGGCCAGAGGATGACGTAAATAGAATCCCTCAACTTCCAACTCCACTGTCACCATGGCAAGGGCGCCCGAGCGGGTGCCCGGTGGTGCCGTTTGCGCGCTTGGGTCGGGCCGGCCAGCATTCCGCCGGGCTCCTCCGCCACTGCCCGTCGGGGCTGCCAACTGGTTACCTCGCAATTGAACTCCATCTCGGCGTCCATGGTGACGATCCGCACCGTGAACGTCTTGGGCTGCTTTCTCTTGAGTGAGCTGAAGCTCATGCGGGAAGCGATGGCTCCAGCCATGGTGCGAGGCTCAAGCCCGGGGCCTTTTCGCCCCAAGACCTACGCTCTGAACCGGCTAACCCCCCTGAAAGAGCCGCACAGGCCTCAGGACCACCATGGTGGCCGGCTGGCCGGCCCAAGAGCGATTGGGGTTGCGTGGGTCCCCCGCGGCCAGCATGGGCCGCGAGGACCCTGCCCCGGGAAAGGAGAGTTGGGGGACAGGCCCTTACAGGGGCGCGGAGGGAAATGGACTGGGGCCGACGGGGCGGGCGCGGCCCTGCGCTCCGGGACTCAGGTCGAGGACGCCCGGGACGTCCCAGAACGGGTACACTAGACGGCGGCGACTCAGACCAGGGGCGCCTCTAGGCGGCTGGCGGGGGTCGCCCGGCTGCGCTGTAACCTGGCGCGCACGCGCGCGCGTGGCTGTCACCGTCCTAGCTCCGCGCGCCCAGGGCAATTGTCCCCTCCCGGTTGCTCCCGGCCGCTTCCCCGCCCCGCCCTCAGGCCTCCAACAACTCTACACACAGCGCACCCTAACACATATTTCCCAGGCAGGATGATTGGCTGACAACACTAAAAGAGGCGGGACTTGTTCCGTTTGCCTTCTTTTAGGGCTCCTCCGCCAATTGGAAATTCCACACTAAAGAGAGGCGCGGGCCGGTGCTCAGCGTTGAGTGGCTATTGCGGTAGTCACTCGAGAAGCTTTTGTTCCTAAGGGTACGCCTACTCTAGCAAGAGTGGGTGAGGCGGAGGAGCCCGGCGCGCCTTTCCTGGGAAACGATGTAGAACTTGTTTCCCGGGCCCCAGACTCAGGGGAAATCGCTGATCTGAGAAAGTAACGCGAGTACAGTACCCTAGAAAATAGCGCGTCGGAAACCGGTACATACCACTGTTGGGCACTTAATCAGTTATTGTCGAACACCCGGTAGATAGTCCTATTTGGCACCTAATTACACACTTTGACTTGTTTCACCGACTTCTGAAACCATTGTGGAGGCCTGATAGGTTGCCAGCAATTTCCCGCTGGATCCTTCAGCTTCTCTTTAGAATACTATCAACAAACGGGGAAGAAAGATAATGACTGTACCTACTTAATGAGATAGTTGAAGAATTTAGGCGTGTTTAATACAGTGGTACAGCGCCTGCTTGACAAGTGCAACGTCCTGAGTTCGATCCCAGTACCAAAAAAAAAGTTAAGGCCGGGCATGGCAGCACACGCCAACGGTGGGAAGACTGAGGTAGGAGGATCCCCTAGAGTTCGAGGATAGCCTAGGCTACTTAGTGAGTTTGACGCTAGCCTGAATTAAACAGCGAGACAGTTTCAAAAAATAATGATGATGATATATAGCATTTTACAGTCTATATGGTCTGTTTTCAAAACATTTCTTTTTCTTTTCTTTTCTTTTTGAAATAGGGTCTCGCTATGCAGTTCAGGCTGGCCTTGAGCTCACTTTTGTAGCCCAGGCTGGTCTCAAACTCACACCGCTCCTCCTGCCACAGCCTCCCAAGTGCTGGGAATACAGGCATGCGCCACCACGCCCAGCTTTATTGCTCATTTTTTAAGGTCTTCAAGGGTTATTGTGTATGTAGGGGGATTTCAATTTTCTGTATTTAAAAAAAAATCAGTAAATTCTTTATTGATTTATTGTTGTTTTGAAATGCAGTGTTGCCTGGGCTGACCTCGAACTCCTGGATGCCCTCAAGCCATCCATGGTGGAATGAGGACAATCCATGTGTTTTGACTGAACAACGAGCATTCCATAACTGTGAGGCTTCCTACAGATATGAAACAGGATCAGCATGATAGGGTCTCTTGCTGTCACTCAGATAGGGAAAGGCAAAGTAGGACTGGAATCTGGTCTATTTCCTCAGCTTGTTTACGCTGTGTGCTTCAGTGGTCGAGCTTTCCAAATTTCCCGTATTGTAGCTTCAAGAAATGTAATTAAAATTCTGAGGATTTCAGCAGACCTTGTTGCTATAACTATTCTAGCAGCATCAATCTTACTCCTCTGCACATACCCCTGTGGTGTCAGGAAGCACAATGTAGGCCCCAGGAGTCATTTATTGGCACAGCCGGGGAGTCTGCCATAAGAGAATTTCATGTGCTGCCTATTGATAGCAAATTCTTTTTTTTTTTTTTTTTTTTTTTTGAGACAGGGTCTCACTGTGCAGTTCAGGCTGGCTTTGAGCTCACTTTTGTAGCCCAGGCTGGTCTCGAACTCACAACGATCCTCCTGCCTCAGCCTCCCAAGTGCTGGGATTACAGGCGTGAGCCACCACGCCCGGCGATAGCAAATTCTTAACACCAAACATTGTTTGGGGTACTATGATCTTGGCATGGTAATGTCTTCATTTTCATCACTTCCATTCTTTCCTGCAGGTGGGAGAACCAGGCTGGATTTTCCTCTGGGGTTCCCACAGGGATGTCTAATCAGGCTTTTAACCCAGGGCCAAGGGTGCTACCAGAAAATAAGTGATTTGGAAAACCTACTGAGGAAAAGCAAAAGGAAATGGTTCAGACAGCAGGGCATAAAATAAAATAACCCTTATGACCAATAATAACTTATTTTTGTAGATGATTTAGTAGGTTCTAGGCACTGGGATTATTGGCAAAATGTAACCCAATTTAAAGCTTCCTGGGAGGACATCTAGGTAATACATGTGATTCTGGATCTCAGAAGGAAGGACCAGGAATAAAAAATAGGATGAGCTGGGCATGATGACACATGCCTGTAATCCCAGCACTCAGGAAGCTGAGGCAGGAGGATCACTACACATTCAAGACCATCCAGGGCTATAAAGTGAGCTCCAGGCCAGCCTGAACTGCATAGCAAGACCCTGTCTCAAAGAGAAAAATAAATAAGTAAATAAAAAATAGGATGAAATTATATGTTGATATCAAAAGTACCATTTACAAACAATAAACACTGATAAGAGCATCTATCATGTAGGAGGTTAAAGAGGATGGATTGTTTGAAACAGGGTCTTGCTATATTGCCCAGGCTGGCCTCCAACTGCTAGGCTCAAGAAACCTTCTTACTGAAGAAGAATAAGTCAGGTAAAGATCATTAAGGCCTCACACACACAAATACTAGTTAATAAACACTGTTAAGGGGCCAGGTATATAGCTCGGTAGCACAGGGCCTGCCTGGCAAGCACAAGGTCCTGAATTCAATTCACAGTCAAAGCAAATACCTGTTCAATGAATAATTGAAGGACATAAGGAGGTATTTATGGTCTCACCTATGGTCAGGGCAATATTAGTAGCTATCATATATTGATTGCTTACCATATAAGGCACTCTGCAAAGTGCTTTGCATGCTTTATTACTTTTGATCTTTTAAAAAATCCCTATAGGTAGGTATTAGACCATCAATTTATACATGAGGAAACATTATCCAATTTCTATTGCTGCAATTTGCAGTTCTCTCAAGGGAATGCACATATACTGTACCCAGATTTTCCTTCACTTTTTTTTTTCCTTTTTTGGTGTACTACTGGGAACTGAACACAAGGCCCTGTGCCAAGCCACATTCCCAGCCCATTTTTGTTATTTTTTATTTTGAGACAGAGTCTCACTAAGTTGTTTCCTTCCAAGATGGGCTCAAATTTGAGATACTCCTGGCTTAACTTTCCAGAGATGCTTGAATTACAGTTGTGTACCATTATGTCTAGCTTTTGTTTTTAAAAAATGTATTTAGTAGAGGGTCTACAGGGTCTCACTACACAGATTAGACTCATGATCCTCCTGTTTTCAGCCTCCCAAGTGCTGGAATTACAAGCATACCACCACGCCCAGTTTCGTTCACCATCTCCGTACCCCCTGGGGCCTGAGCCACCACAGAGCCCTGGAAATTGAACCCCGGTTCCTGTGTCTGCCTATTGAACCCCAGTCCTTGTGTCTGCCTAGAAGGTGCTTTAATCAGGTAAGCTATCTAGTCAGCCTTTTTTTTTTTAAAGCAGTGTCTTACTATGTAGCCTAGGCTAGCTGAACTGGTATTTGCAATCTAGCCTTAGTTGTCTGAATACCTCAAATTACAAGCGTGTTGTACTGGACCAAGCTAGTTTTTCATGTTTCAGGAGATTCATGAAAAGAGTCATCCAAAACACATCTATGAAGCCCAGTGTGTAGGTTAAATTTTCGCTACTGCTATGGTTGATACATGGCATCAACTTGAAAAGTTTAGAAGTTTAATGAAGCAGGCTTGTCAGGTAGCACAGGTGGTTAAAGCCCATGATTTGGCAAAGTCACTAGGGTGCTGGGGACCGAAGTTCGATCCCTACCTCCACATGGAGCATGAGCCCTGTCCTTAAAGCAGCCTGAGCAAGCCAAAAAAAATCCTCCTTAACTCTTCATGGACTACCTACCTGTCTGTCCCTCCAGACAGGAGCTTTCTTCCCCACACACACAATAAATATATTCTGCTCATAAAAAAGTTTAACAAAGCAATTCAGCATGGGATCAAGGTCCTCAATTGGTAAATATCTCCATCCTGTGCAAGAGAAAGGTAGGAGATGGTGTGGGCGTAGCCTGCTTACAATATTAGGGAGAAAAAGAGACTTGTTGTCTTTCCCCTTTTGCTCTTGCTTTTGCTGTCTTCTGCCACCTTCAACTGTTGTCCCTTTGCCATGCCACCTGCCTTAGAAATGGCTGATTATGGACTGAAACTTTTACAAACTCTGAGCTAAATAAACCTTTCCTTCCTTAATTTTGGATGTGGGTTATTTTGTTTTAGCAAGGAGTAAAAAGTAACTAAGATATTTACTGTAACAAAATACTAAGATGATCAATTTATAAAGAGGAAAAGTTTATTTTAGCACAGGTTTTGGAGGTTTTAATCCAGTTTGGCAGACCCCAACACTTTTGACCTGGTGGCAAGTCAACACGTCATGGCAGAGAAAAACTCATGTCTTGGACGTTTTTTCTCCTTGCTACGCAGCCCAGGCTGGATCTGAATTTGTGGCTGTCCTTCTGCCTCAACCTCCCAAGTGCTAAGATTGTAGACATGTGTCATCATGCCCTGATTGGCCTGGACTTAAAAGAGAGAATGGAAGAGACAGGGATCCTGATGCCTCCTTCAAAGACATGCTCCCAATAACCAAGTTTTCTCTTTAGATCCCTATCTTGACAGCTCTGTTCGTCCTTATAGCACAAAGCTGAGCACTAAGCCTCGTGTTTGGGGAGATACTTGTTTTGTGCTAGGAACCAAACCTAAGGCTTTCTACATGCTAGGCAGCTACTGCATCCCTGAGCAACAGCCCAAGCCCAGGGACCTAGCCTTTAATACATGAGTCTTGAGGGAATATTTAAACTCCAAATTATACCAGCTATCACACACAAATGTGACATGAACTCTAGATTGTAGGTCCTTTACCAAAAACTGTATCTCTTCATTTTTGCAGATTTACTTTTACTGCACTTTAGTATGAGGCCAACATTGTGCACTGAAGATGTTTTAAAGAAACAGACTGGAGGCTTTCGGATTAGCTCAGTGGTTAAAGCACCTGTGCAGGCAATCCCTGTCAGGCAGAGAGGGTGGTGGTTTGATCCCCACCCCACCATTAAGGCAGCCTGAGTCAGCCAAAAAAAGAAAGAGAGCCAGGCATGGTGGCTCACATCTGTAATCCCAGCATTCAGGAGGCTGAGGCAGGAGGATTGGTGCAAATTTGAGACCAGCCTGGACTACAAAAGTGAGCTCAAGGCCAGCCTCAACTGCATAGCAAGACCCTGTCTCAAAAAGACAAAAAAAAAAAAAAAAAAAAAAAAAAAAAAAAAAAAAAAAAAAAAAAAAAAAAAAAAAAAAAAAAAAAAAAAAAAAAAAAAAAAAAGAGAGAGAGAGAGAGAGAGAGAAACAGACTGAGAAACTCTATCTTTGCAGCATAGATTTTAGCTGACAAGGTTCATACAACATCCACTCGATGAACATTCATAACAAAAATATAACTGCTGGAACATAAAATATGATAGAGAAAAATACATTTTATGCTCTAATATTTATATTTCTCATAGGCAACCAGCTTATTTTTCAAAATAATGTACTATGTTTGCCCTCATTACAAGTAATCGACATGCATTATATAAAAGGAATTGAGTGCCGGGCGTGGTGGCGCACACCTGTAATTCCAGCACTCGGGAGGCTGAGGCAGGAGGATCGGTGTGAGTTTGAGACCAGCCTGGGCTACAAAAGTGAGCTCAAGGCCAGCCTGAACTGCATAGTGAGACCCTGTCTCAAAAAGACAAAAAAAAAAAAGGAATTGAGGGTAGAGGTATAAAGGGGCAGAATGTAAACTTTGCATGCACAATACCCTGAGTTCAGTCCCTGGCAACAGTGGCAACAGAACAATAACAATAATGGAGATGGTGGTGTGATGATTGCAATGGCGATGGCGATGGCGATGGCGATGGCGATGGCGATGGCGATGACGATGGTGATGGCGATGGCGATGGTGATGGCGATGGTGATGGTGATAATGATAATGTAGGGGCAGGGGTCTATAGGCAGGTATAGTGGATTAACTGATAGTCAACTTGTAATACCCAGCTGAAGTGAATCAGCATGGTGCTGGGTGTGGAAGACCCACCTGAGGACTGTCACCAATAGAATAAAAAGAGAGCTGGAGGGGAAGAGGCTGTTGATATGAACCCAGATGTTTTCATTATTAGAGGAGCCCAGGTCCTCACTGTCACTGAGGATGGCTGCAGTTCTCTTTGGGGAGCTCTGGTCCTTACCTTAAATGTCACTTCCTGGCTCCAGTGCAGACTTCTTGGCCTACTGGGACAGATCATTCATCCTGCTGGCACAAACTCTCTCCCTGACAGTGACCAATGGGGCTTCCTAGTGCAGATCCTTGTTACAGAATTGCATAATAAAAAAAAGAAAAGAAATTCCCAGCACTTGGGAGGCTGAGGCAAGAGGATCAATGTGAGTTCGAGACCAGCCTGGGCTATGAAAGTGAGCTCAAGGCCAGCCTGAACTGCATAGCAAGACCCTGTCTCAAAAAGACAAAATAAAAGAAAAGAATTTCATGAGACATTGTTGTGGGTTCTAGGTCTCCAGTCAGACTCATGAAAGATATTGTCATGGCCTCTGAAATGCTTTTGAACATGTATTTTATTTATTTCTCTCCATACTGTAATTATTTAAATCTGTGTAAAATCCAGGTGACCAGAAGGTTTCCTCTCCCCTACAATGACACTAATCCTCTCCACTAGGCATTGTCATGTATGCTAGACAAATGATGTTTATAAACAATTAAATCAGGAAAATATAGGTAGCCAGGTAAGACTGGGACCTCCAGAGAATCAAAACAAGAGGGGAAAATATACTACCTCTGTGACCAAAGATGTATCAGCCAGAGGCCAGGCCTTAAAAACACAACAAAAGCTCCTGAGGATATAGTTTGGTGGCACAGCACCTGGCTGGCAAGTGTGAAATCATGACGTCAATTCCCTGTACCAAAAATAAAATAAAATAATAACCAAAGGACCAGGGGCTACCTCCTCCTCAAAGGGTGGAATAAATGATAACACTTGATCTCATAAAGTCTAAAATCTGGGTATGGTGATGCACACCTGTAATCTCAGCACTTGAGAGGCTGAGGCAAGAGGATCATTGTTTGAGATCAGCCTGGTCTACAAAGTAAGCTCAAGCCCAGCCAGAACTGCATAGTGAGACCTGTCTCAAAAAGATCAAATAATAATAATAATAATAATAATAATAATAATAGAAGTCTAAATATACATCAGTCACCTCAGTAGGCAACCAAGATTCCCAGATTCCCACCTATTTAAAAAGTTCTTTGGTCTTTCTGTGCCTGCTCACTATGTGACTTACTTCCCATTAGATTCATTTCACCTAAGCCATTCATGGGATCCGTTCTCTCAGTTCAGGCTTTGTCTCCATTAGGACATCCTATCCTGTCTTTGTAGAAGGCAACAGCATCAGTGCTGCCCTGGGTTTTCTCTGAGAATAATACCACTGCTGACAAATGCATTGGGTCTTGTCAAGCCTGACATGTAATACAAAGACTTCTACATATTCTATTTAGTACTGAACACAAACAGAATGTATGATTGTAGCTATTCCTTATATACATAAGGTTTCTCTTCCTTCTGAATATTTCATATTTTTGAAGAAAAATGGAATATCTGAAGCTTTGTTAAGGGCCTGCCTGGCAAGTACAAGGACTCAGGTTTGATTCCTAGTACTGCATGCTATGCCAGCTCCCACAAAGCCAACCACCAAAACTGGGTGTGGTAGACACACCTGTAATCCCAGCACTGGGGAGGCTGAGACAGGAGGATCACTACAGGTCCAAGTTGCATAGTGAAATTATAAATAAAGACCAAAAAAGAGAATTCTTTCATTTATTTGAAGAGTATTTGAACAACTGAATATTTTATTACATTGCTTACATAGGTAAGTTTTCTCTCTATTGTAGATTCATCTCTCCACTTGAATGGAACTAGAACATATAAATATTTTTCCCCACACAGCTTGTGCTTATGTGGTTTCTCTCTAGTGTAAATTTTAAAATATATTTGAAGAGTAGCAGAACGACTGAAGGCATTACCATATTGCTTACATACATAGAGTTTTTCTCCAGTGTGTCATTTTATGTTTTTGAAGGACACTGGAAGTTATACAGGCTTTCCCACAATGAGTTTTTTCTCCAGTGTGAACTCATTTTGAACTTGAAGGAAACTATACTAAGTGAACATTTTCCCACACTGCATACATTCTTGGAGTTTATCTCATGTAAATGTTTTCATGTACTCAACTTATAAAGACACTGCATCTTAGCCGGGCGTGGCGGCTCACACCTGTAATCCCAGCACTCCAGAGGCTGAGGCAGGAGGATCAGTGCGAGTTCGAGACCAGCCTGGGCTACAAAAGTGAGCTCAAGGCCAGCCTCAACTGCATAGCGAGACC
>PVJA010057415.1:0-10448 GCA_004027025.1 Myocastor coypus
TCAGGGTCTCACTACTACATTGGATTCATAACGATCCACCTATTTACCGCTTCCCAAGAGCTAGGATTACAGGTGTAGGCTGCCACGCCCAGTCTCAATTGCCATCTCAGTGTGCCCCGGGGGTGGGGGAGGCAGCATGACAGGCCCAGAGATCGAATTCCCTGCCCCTGTGCCTGCTTGCAGGCACTTTAATCTGCAGAGCTATTTGGCGAGCCTCCCTGCATATGTTTGTTTTTATTTATTTATTTTTAAGGAGAATACAAAATGGTAATAATAAAAAAATAAAAATGATGCAGAATTTTACTAAACAAAATAATATGAATTCAACAGTATTTGTTGTAATGCATAATGTCTTCAAATTAGTTGTGTACGTCACCAGATATATGCATGTAAAATTGGAAAAAGAAAAAAAAAGACGTTTTAAGAATTTAAGAGGAGAGAAAGAGGGGGGAAATTAAAAAATAAAACATCAAGTGCTCCTTTCCATGGATGAGAGGAAATCCACAGTACAGTTGTTCAAACCATCAGGCATGCATACACAGATGTATCTCTTTCCCCTCACCCTCATGTTGTCTTGCTAGTATAAGAAACTGATAGAGTAATAAAATCTGAAAGCAATAGGAGGTACTGTGAAAATAGAATGAATCTGTTGAAAAACATTTTGCGAATGGAAGAACTCCCATGTAGACCAAAAGTTTTGATTACTACTATGCTTTCCTTTGAACCAAATTTTAATGAATAAAAATACATGGCACTAAGGTTCAGGACCAGGATTTTTGTCTTTTTCTTTTCTTTTCTTTTCTCTTTTCTTTTCTTTTCTCTTTTCTTTTCTTTTCTTTTGTATAATGTCTCACTACTGACTGACTCATAGTGATCCTCCTGCTTGTATCTCCCAAGTGCTAGGATTACAGGCATGTGTCACCTACGCCTGGTCTCCATCTAGGCTCAGCTCACTTGAGAGCCGGGCAGGTGCATCAGGCAGGGCCAGGAACCAAACCCTAGGACGAGGATTTTGACGTTCCACTCAAAAGACTTTCTCCTTCCACAGCTACCAATAATCATATAGAATTATACTCTTGTGGAGAGACAAGAAATAGTAGTCACAGCAAAGGATTTTTTAAAGAACAAAGCCAACAGAAAATGTGAGGTAGAAACCATTATCTTATTTTATGGATGGGAACCCAAGATTTTATTCCGGGAGACAATTCTTCTGAATTTCACACTTTCCACATGTCTTACAAACAGAAGCAGGGATAACCTCTCTTCTGAGATGTCCTGACAAAGATATTTGGGTAGTGGAAGGCAGAGAAAATGACTGTACTCAGGACATGTGAAGATATTTAGCACCCACTGTAGTAAGGATGACATCTTCTTCCAGTACAGAGTTGGGTAATGCTTACTGCCCGTTATGAAAGAGTCAGGTGTGCCAAGTTTGGGATTCTTGTCTTATCACACACTGGGTTCAGGTGGCCCCTGAACATTTGTGTCTTCAAATAAGGATTGGGATTCTACAGGGAACAGAAATGCTGTTGTGTATCTGCAATTCAAGTTGAATTGGGTGCCCTGTCTTTAATTTGCAGCCTCAGCGGAAGACGCTACAGTGTAAATCCACTCTGACTGAATGGTTTACATTCAAATGTTCTACTAAGGACCTGCTCTGAGGGGTGATGATGATCAGTTAGAAAAGGGGGACTGAGACAAAGGAAGTGCTGCTGATCAGGGAAGACTGTATGCTAATCTTGCTGGGGCTGTGGAGGGTGAGCTGCACCTCAGGAGTGTCTAGGGACATTCTATTTCTATACCTCTCAGTGATTGATTAAAGGGAACTTCTGGATCTCTCCAATAATGAGCAAATTGGTTCCAAAGGTCCTAAGGCAGCCACTCACAGAGGAACTGCATGTGCAGCTCATTAAAAACGAAGGCGAGAGATGGGCAGGCAGCAGTGGAATCTAGGAGGAAGGGATCTGAGGAAACCTGGGAAGGAAGCCAACGGTATTCCATGCACTGCTCTCATGATCAAATGTGTCCCAGATCATAGCAGATTGAGTACCAGGACACAGGAGTCTCCGTGAAGAACTCAAAGAGAAAGCAGGCGTGCTTTCCCAAGTAATTATCATAATTCCTCACATTGTTCTTCACCAGATTCAGTCACTTCCAGTGAGAGCTGGATATCATTTCCTCTCTGTTCTATTTCTCTGTATCAGCGAGCTTTCCTTAAATTCAGAGGGAAGCTTGCTCTCTTTTATGTGCTAAGGAACACCTGTCTGGGGGCAATATAAACATATAGTGACCAGCCTCCCAGGGACATCTCCTGGGGAAGCTACATGGCATAATTTAGAAGTCCATAAAGCACAACAGAGCTGTGTCTACAGAATCGTGGTAGGAAGTTGAATGTTCTTAGACTGATGCCCAAATTGCACATTTCCAAAACTCTGTAATTTAGAGGAAGTCTCCCCAGAAGCCTCTTAAGTGCTATTTGGCCTATAAATATTAAAAATAGTCAGATACACAAATGGAAAGAGCGTGTCTATTGAAACCATCAATTTCATTTGGTTGTCTTTTCCCTTATCTGTCCTCAAATAATACCTCCAGGATACAAAGATTCTCCAGTGTCAGCACTCACCCCCACCCCCTGCATTCATGTCCGCCACTTCCAGGATGCAAAATGATCAGTAGATGGAGCAGGGCACTTTGCCACTGCCTTGTGCATTATTTAGAAGTGAAAATGAGCAAACTGAGAAGCCAGAGAAAGAGGAAAATTCTTTGGCAAGACACATGAGGGATTTATTTTTGAGGCCCGGGTATTTAGGAAGAAATGAACTCCATAGGAACAAATTATTGAACAAGGTCTCAACTGAGCGATCTATTCTGTCACCTAGCAAGTTTGAAAGCTGCCAAAGGAAAAACAGCATGCCTTTAATTGTGGACACCCTCTTTCCAAGAAGTTGGACTTACAGTGCTTATTGTTTTATTTGTACCCACAATTTTTAATGTGAACAAAAAAAGGCAGCATTTCTAATCAGCATAATCGAGGAACATAGAATCCTTAGCACTGTGACCGTGAGAATTTGGGCAGTTGGCAGGTTTCCGAGCATAACATAGTAAGCTCCTTCTACACACTCACAGTTTTAGAGCAGCACTTCCCAATATGTGTGCCACAGATGAACACAGGCAGGATAACCCTATGGCATGACTTACTGGAGCAATCTTGTTTATGTCTATAATGCCAGTACAAATATTAATAGCACCTCTTTTTACTAGAACTATTATCTCAGTTGGCATGATAAGGAGGAGCAGGAAAATGCATAGTTAAAGTGGATCTTGATTTTTATCTCTCCAGTCTTCAGGGTGGTTGGAGTTACAGGGCTGTTTGTCTCAGGTCTTGTGCAATGTCATCCATTTGCCCCGCCTGCTATACAAACACTGTCACTTGCTGTGCATGGCATATAATGTGCCTTGCCCTGTTAAGGAATCTCTGTACACTTGCACACTGGACACAGTGTGTCTTGTGCAAATTGTCCTGGAGACAATTGAATCTTTAAGTGGAAGAGGAAATGAGGAGAGAGAAAATTAACCTCGAGGATGCAAGTAATGTACCCAAATTTTCCCTGTGGATTTAACAAGTTGAAATACACACAGGCCCTTCCTAAAGATCATCTCATTGCAAACTAGTGCAATCAAAAACTCACACTAAGAAACCACTTCACATCCCTTGAATTCACAACACAAAAACGTTGGAACATAAATCTTGGCAAAACTGTGGAGATATGTGAACCTGTCTTCATGGAAATATAAAATGGTACAGTCATCGTAGAGAACAAGGCAGAGTTTGTGCACTATCAAAACCCTAAGCCACCTGACTCGGGTTCTAGGACAGGGGTAAGTGGAAAATATCCAAAGGATGGAGAACAGGAGTCCTGTCACCATAACATTTTGAGGGAAGCCTGGTTTAGATGATTGCTGCTGGAATATATGTAATGCATACAGGAAAGAAAGAAGCTCAAGAGGGAGCCATGTCCTCGGGTCTCAAGAACTGCCCTGCCCAGTAGTTGTTGTCTATTTTTGGAATAAGAAGCAAGTGTAACTTTCTTTTTTATCTGTATAGCAAAATGTCTTTGTGGCTGTTACTCAGAACCCTCTTTGCACACAGATTACCAATCCCTTTATTCCCAGTTGTTGAAACAAACATAGATTCATCAAAATTAATGAGAGACATTACTGTGCTCCTATTTAGGCAAAAAATATCCTCTTAGAATGTTCTTGTTTTCCATGTTCCTTAGAAAATCTCGGCTGTAAGGAAATTACAGAACTATTTCCCCATAAGTTACTTTTTGTTTCCTTTCTCTGCTTTAGAAATAGCCCCCAAGTCCACCGATAGTACGATGAAAACCCTGTGTCTGCCTAAAACTGGGGTTGAGCAGAATGATAGTGTATTCTATACCATGCTGTGGGAGTAGCAGGAAACCAAAACCATCTGGTGGACAGGAAATTAAAACTGGAAACATCTGGAGATTTCAAGTTGTTAGAAGTGCTAAGAGGTACATTTTACCACTTCTTGGAAAACAGACGAAGGATGCAAATAATATATAGGCTAAAGTTCTTCAAAAAGGCTTACTTACTACATGACCAGAATACAGTTATTGGAAAGTCAAAACATGAATGGCAGCTGGGTTTGGTTAGTAGGTGTGTGTGTGTGTGTGCACGCGCACATGCTTTCTTTGTCAAAAATCCCAAACTATCTGTGTCCCATATTTATTTTGATGGTGTAATCAGTAGGCTTTCTTTCCACCAATGTGACTTGAGCTGTGATCTCAACAATGAGACAGCAAGGTGAGAAGGAGAGGAGAGGTAGATTGTAAGCTCAGTTACTCTCAGGGTCTTGATGGAGAAGGGACATGGCTCTCTAGACCAAGTAACTTTTGTTCTCTTTGAAGACCCAGAGTTAGAAATACATTTTGTAGTATATTTCAGAGCATACACTTTGAATGATCAATATTGAATTATGTATAGTTACTACTTGTGATTAACAATGCTGCTTGGGATTTATTTATTAGCTATGTAGTGTTTGCCACCACCCATGCTAGTGGTTTTGCATCCCGCTACTCAAGTGAAACGTGCAGTATTGAAGTACTAAAATGCTATAAGGTGGAGAGAATACAAGGTGCTTTGAGTACCTCGAATAAATAAGTTGTTCCTCAGATGGGTGGAAGATAATCAAAGAGGCTGAGCCAGACAGAGAAGAATGAGTTCCAGCTCCCAAACCCCAATGCCTGGGCTTCTGAAGCTCACAATTAAAGTTAGTAAGGCACTCATCCAGGCAGTTCCTCAATAAAGCTCTTTCTTCCACTTTGGGGGCATGTGTATGTGCCTGTGAGTATCTCATAGCTTTGAGAGTAACAGCGGCCCTGCTGGCATTTGGAAGTTCAGTGTAGGGAATGCCACCGTGGAAAGGAGTTTGGAAAGATCCTGCTCCAGAAAGCTTTTCTTGTTCAGTGTGCTTGTAGTAATGTGATGGGGAAATGGAATGGGAGGCTCTAAGTTGCCAAGTTGATCTAGTCCTTTGGATCCATAGCAGCCCAAGAGCAGATCAGAGCTGTGTCTGCGCTAGACTTCTGGGCTAGGCTTCAATATCACTAAAGGATTGCCCAAAGCTTAAGTCGGTGATGGGAAGAAAGCCAGCAGGGCAGCAACTTGATAATCAGAGCAGGATTTCCCAACCTTAGCACTATTGCTGTTTGGGGCCAACTTTTTGTTTTAGGGGAGCTGTCATTTGAATGCGGAATGATCGGCAGTATCCACGGTCTGAATGCTAGATGCCCACAGCACAGCTTTTCACCCGCAGTCATGACAACCAGAAACATTGTGAGATGTGCCAAGCGTCTCCTAGTGGATATTGTCACCCTAATTGAGACTGAGAACCATCACGGGCCCAAACAAATTTTAAAATGAATTTAAATAAAAACAGACAGTTCTCAAGAACATGGTGTAGAATATGCATATGTAGAATGTGCTCTCCTCCTTCTTGCTTTTCTGAGTCAGGTGGAATCCATGCAGCTCATTAGTAATTATTTATTTTTTTTACTTTGTATTTCTTTATTTTGTCTTTTAACACATGATAAGGCCATACTCATTATATCCCTAATATTTCTCTGGATTATTAGTACACAGATAACCACTTTATGGCCTAAGTTCACTGTGAATCCAGGACTTGGTTCTGTTTACTTACATGAAATGAAATACTCAATTTCATTCTGTACAAATTGCTTGTAAAATCCGGTTGGACGAACAGAGAAAATGCATGATATTCATAGTTAAACAACATAGAAAATTCAACACTATCTCTTTGTTAAGTTCCCTTAGTTCTGTTTCTGTTTCCATTTTTTATCTCATCTGACTGAATGTAGTATTGTCTTTAAACGTCTTCTTTTGTTCTCAATGTAAATCCTGTTTTTAATCTCTGTGGGAAAAAATGATTTGGATTTAGGTTGCATGAGTGGTAGCTGTCCTTGTAGAAGGACTAGCCTTGCCAACAAAGGTGATATTTGTAGAATGATAATTGATTTCATGCAGCCAGTATTACATAAATCTCCTTAGAATCCTCACACTGCACCTTTGGAAAATGCTGGCACATTTGTACACTCAGTTAGTCAAAGTGGAAACTATTTGTGTCTCTAAAGAAAATAAGCCTCTCAAATTTATTGTTATTGTTCCTGATAAACAAAATATCATACATTGCTTGTAACTTTGTCTTCTATTTTAATGGTAACTGTACTCAGAGCTGAAAAGAACAGAAATTTATTTTTGAAATTCATATTGTTGAGTAACAATTGGATGACACAATCTGAATTAAAAAATAATAAAACCAGCTATGTAATGCTTAGTCCAGAGACAATTTTTTAAAATGGATTTCTTTCCCTTAAATAGAAATTGCTAAAATACACATTGTGGACTAGGCAAATTTAACACCAACAAGTACCATTTTTGTTCTCATGGTATTTTTGCTATTTAATAAAAAATCATTAACTGGGAAGAAAATAACATTCTTGACATATTAAATTACCCAGGTAAATAGGTTTGCTTGTTTTGGGTAAGGAAAAGACTAATAAGATTTATTACTTACTATCTTCCCTGAAGTACAGGGATCCTAGATTACATGTATTAAAATGAAGATTCTGTTTATGCATGTAATGTTTCTATGTTTCATTTCCAGCTAATGTATATGCTGCAAAGTAAACATACCTTGATCAAATGGGTATGGGAAGATAGATTTGATCTCATGCAAGTCTTTTCCCAATAAGTAGTGTTACTTGCCCAATATAAATTCCATCCATCTCTCCATGTTGACTTGGTGAAGTTGACATTTTCTCTGATGGGACGTTTATATTTATGCCAGAGCACCCCACTGCTACTCAAGAAAATCTTTCTGATAGCCTGAAACCTTTATTTCAAGACTTAAGTAATTCTATGACTATTTCATATCTGGCTGATCTGTTCAGACATATAGAAATCCATGTTCAAATGATCCCATTTGAAACTCTGATTTAACGGATTTTCACAAGATTTCTTTAGCCAAATAGACTGTAGTCAACCATCTGGTCTCTGACAGATTCTTTTGAGAGAAAAATCATAGGATAAGCAAACACTGGGTTTAGCAATCAGAAAATCACTTGTACAACTTCCCTCCTCAATTCCCAGATGAGTGATTGTAAGTTCCTTAAACTTTCAATCCACACTGACTTGAAGAGTAATCATTTAAACTACCCTATGCCTCATGTTGTTGCATGTGAGACAGTAGAATATTTCACATTGCTTTGGAGTTATACAAGTGCCTTCAAAATAGAAGACAATGTTATTTCTTAATAGTTGAAATCAGATTATTACAATGACAAGACTTAGGAATACATCAACAATAGTTTTCTTAAAAAATGGAACAAAATATAATATAGACACAAATCATGCCACTACTGATATTTGTATTTTTTCATTTATTTAGAGAGCCTGTGTCGCTATCATCTGACCCAATTTTCCACAACCATCTGAAACAATCAGTATGTACCTGATGTTTGTTGACTAAGGAAATAAAGAATACACAGAAAAAACAGGCTCTAAATTGTGATACATTTGTTTAAGTTTAAAGAGGTAGGTACTTGAGCTGTAAAAGGCTTAAATCAAAAGCTCCTGACATTGCCAGTTCTGCCAATAACTCATTATGATTATGGAATATTGGACTATTTATGCAACTACTTTCTCTTAGTTCATGGGAAGAAATTTTTAAATAATAATGCTTAGAAAAATTATCATTTTTACATCCTGCCCTCTAAATAACTACTTTGAGAACATCCATATGCATTGTATCAATTATTGGGAATGTACTACTAATATGTTTTGAATCTGTTGCATTCATTGTTATTTCTTATTAAAAGTAATAATAAATAAATATAAATAAATAAAAAATAAACAAGTAGGGAAGCAAGAGGAGTGTTGCATTAAGAAATTCTTTGAACTTCATGAAACACATAGTAATTTCCTCTCATGATCATGTCTGATTCTGCGTGATGTGTTCTCTTAAGGCAGCCATTTTTCTACAGGCACTGTGTGTATGAGACAAACATTTCTGCCTTCTGTGTGATCAGCTCATTCAGGTAATGTCTGGTCTTCACCTTTGATTCTGTTTCCATGGTTCACTACTCATGGTGTTCTTAATTTCAGGCAGTGTTGTTTATTTGAACTGGTTTTCTTCCATGTGACAGGATTTTTCTAAGAGACATTGCATATTTGGGGGCTAGTCATGTGTTATTTGAAATCCAATAGAATGTTTTTTTTTAAAATAAAACTAAAGGAATAAAACATATTGAAGTTAAACATATTAACTCTCCACTATAATTAAGTTCTATACCATTTAATTAAAAACTACCCTAATAATAGAAATAATAGTAATAATAATAATAATAATAATAATAACAACAATAATTGGTTTGGGCTGCAGAGATAGCTCAGTGGTTTAAGTGCCTGCATAGGCAAGCACAAGGACCCGGGTTTGAACCGATCTCTGGTATCACATGTCTTGCCAGCTCCACCCTGAGTGTACCAAGCCTGCGACAAAGACCCGGCATGATGGTGCATGCCTATAATCCCAGAGCTGGGGAGGCTGAAACAGGAGGATCACTATAAGTCAGTGCTGTATAATGAGACCCTGTACCAAATGCATAAAAAAATCATAATAAAGGTGCATATCTTTTCTGTGAAGGAAGAACAAATTTGAGTAGGAAAAGACTAACCACTGACCACTTACCTTTTCTGTTCTGCCTCTCTCGTGATTTGAATTAAAGCTCACTTCATGTTCAGTGGCAGCCTGTGAATCACACCATTCAGGAGAGGAGCATGGAGAGAGGAGCAGGCAAAAGTCAGCCTTCCTAACTTTAAGCAAATTCTCCTAAAGTCCCACCCATCACTTGCATTATAATATCATCTTTTAGATATCAATCACATGACTTCAGTGAACACCATGGCTGGAAATGTAGACTTTTCACTATACATGGTGGCATTCTGAATAAAATAGGGATGATTTTACTAAGGAAGATGGGAAACGGACTATTAGGTATGAGAGACAGAGCTGGATCCGCCACAGATTTCCCAAAAGTTATAAGCAACAGCCTTTGAAATTGACAGCATGTTTGATGAGAGTCTTGTCTGCCTCAAATAATATCTTCTTCAGCAGTTCTCAATCTGTGGGTTGCGACCCCGGCGGGGGTCGAACGACCAAAACACAGGGGTTACCTAAAGCCATCGGAAAATGTTATTTATTTGGAATTACAGATTTGAAGTAGCCAACAAAAGTATTTTTTTGGTTTGGAATCACCACAACATGAGAAGCTGTATTGTGTGTCACGGCAATAGAAAGGTTGAGAACCACTGATTTAGATTTAGAATCTAAATCAATAGAAATTAGTAATTTTTAAATCTAAAGATTAGGTAAAATCAATGGCTTTCCATCTCATTCAGAAAGAATAACCATCATCCAAAAGGCACACCAGAAGTTTACTTCTTTCTCCTTCATATCACCTCCGGTGCTCTTTGTAACCTGGGTGCGCTAGATTTGAGCATTGCTAGGTATCACCTGCTCTCTGGTCTGTACCCTGGGTTTCCCTTTAACCTCCAGCTGCTTCTGATAGTGCTTGCATGACTACTTCTGCCATGTGGAGATGACTTGATCTGCAAAGACTGGAAGTTTTGCCCTATTTCTTCATAGTACCCCTATGTCTATCTTTGAAATGGAGAGAAAGGTAAATAATGACAGTTTCCTCTTGCACACCCAGTACATGTGGAAATTGGTTGAAGAATTTCCTGTGTTATCACTTATTGAATCTATAATTTTTTCTATGAAATATGTTTTCCACTTGCTTAATTGGGAAGGGAGTGAAAGGAATTTTGAGAAGGAAAGTAATGCA
>PVJA010057416.1:0-10449 GCA_004027025.1 Myocastor coypus
AAAAAAATTCCAGGTTCTTTGGGATTAAGACAGAATAGGTTTAGCCCAGGGACCAATTACTACTGATAAAATAATTTAGGGGAAGGACTGTACTTAAACTCTAAGGCTCGTGTTTCCCTAAACAGAACATAAACTTCGGCTGTAATTAATGGGTGATTATTACTATCCTGATGGCCAGTGTCCTGCAGATTATACCTCACTATTCTCTTGCTCTGTAGCTGCTCTGCAGTGGAGGGTAAGGTAAAGATAAGTTGATTGGGGCTGGCACTTTTAATCTCTAGTTAGGTCTTATTTTCAAGTATCTGAAAGTAAGGGTATCTCTTTTGCAAAGTAAGAATAGTAAATAATAAATTGTGATGTTTATGCAGTAATTAACACGGCGTCCGATGCATTATAAGAGCTCAGTAGAAGTTAGCTATTAAGAGAGTCTGCGAATTCTAGGAGTTGGAGAATCTATGTTCGTCGCTTTTACAACCAAACGAACTTGAAAAAACATCAGTACTAAACTAGACATCAACTCGCGTGTGCAGCAATGACTCAATTTTATTCCTCCCGGCCACCGTAGCAGAGCATGCGTAAATAAACGTGGCGGGACGTGCGTGTCATGGCGCGCTCCATCTAACCTGCAGTTTCCGGCAAGTGGCGCGTTGATTTCTCTCACTTTGAACTGTTTTGTTATTTCTTGACTGCTGGGTAAGAGCGGCAAGTGGGTCAGTGTGGGGCAGGGTGTGGCCAGAGTTCCTTTTACGGCCAAGCCTTGCTCCTGCAGTTTTAGTCTTCCTCTGGCCGATCGCGCGTTTTTTGTCGCAGGTAGGAGACTTGCCGGCTGGGATGGGGATGGGGAGGCCGGCGGCCCGCAGCTTGCGGCCCGCGGGAAGGGCGCGCTGGGTCCTGCCGCGGCCCTGCCGCCTGTGAGGAGTTTTTTCCTTCCAGACAGATTTGACTTCATTTGTGTAAGCTACCCGGTTGTGGGGCGCGAAGAGGCTGGCGTAGCGCAGCTTTCACGCCGCAGAGTATTAGCGAGACGTAAACAGAAGTTGGGCCGAGGAGCAGGTGCCTGGCCTTTCTCAACCTTTGGTCTGCTTTTCTGGAAAAAACAAAACAAAACAAAAACGCTCTGTGACTCTCGGGACGAGGCGTCCGTGGGACTGCCGGGGATAGGTTGACCTGGGTACCGAGCTCATCACCTTTGTAGCGGTTTCTGTGGTTGTTACTTTCGTTGTGTATAGGGGCTGTTGTGTTGGATAGCGTTTTTTACTGCAGCCGTACAATGGTAGATAGTTAGGGCAACACCAAGCGGTCATCATGATCAGTGAGAAGAGTGAAATAGTGTGGAACGTGAACTTTGGTGTGTAGAGAGCAGTCTTGCGGAGCCTCATTTGTTTTAGATAGCTTAATGAGGCCTTAAGGGGTCTTAAGGACGAATTGACCGCAAGCGTTTTTAATGAGTTTTTATTTTCCAGACTCATCTTTCAAGAGGATTTGAGGCTAATTGGAGATAAACACTATTGTTTTGTTTTAAACCTTTTATGATTGAGGGGCATATGATACACTAGAATATGCACAGAAGTAACTGAATTCCTTAGAAATATTTAATGGAAATACTTTGAATTCCATGCCACTGAATCCAAGAGGGATTTTCATTTACTGTTTATTTTTTAATTTTTAAATTTCCATTTAGTAGCACTTACCATGCCCACACTTGTAACATGCTCCTTTCCTTTGCTGTCTTTGGCTTGTTTATTTTTTTCTCTGGTGACTGATGGTTAATCGCCATTCCAGACTAGTTCTCCTTGGAGTTCTCAAGGCTCAGTAAGCTTTTTCTTTTCTTTTCTTTTTTTTCTCTTTCGGTGATCTTTTGATTATTCATCTGTGTGAGTGTGCAGTGCTGCATTATTTTAGTTATAATTTGCCTTTCTGTGGTGGGTAATGGCTTTGACATTTTTTCATGTTCTTTTCATTCATTTTTATATATGTTCTTTGAAGATATGTCTGCTCAAATCCTTTGTCTGTATTTTAATTTGTGTTATGAATACGTTAGATCTCTGTCAGATATAACATATTCTATACAATGTATGGGTTGTCATTTCACCTGTTTGCAGCATGAAATTGATGAGTAATGTGTTTTGTTGCTTTTACTTTTGACACCTTGAGAAAGTGTCATAACTAAGAAATCAGTGACTACTCTAATTCCTTGAAGATCTATACATGTTACTTAGAGTTTCATTTTTTAGCTCTTATCTGTGATCCATTTTGTATTAATTTTTGTGTCTGATGTGAGGCACAAAACTTTTTTTTTTATGGGCCTATTTTTTAAAGTGCCATTTGTTGAAAAGACTTAGTTTTTCTATTTGGTTATCTTTGTGCTCTTGTTAAAATCATCTAACCAAGGAGTGAATTTTTGACATGCATTCTGGATGACTTTTATGAAGAATAACTTTAGGGCATTGATTCTCAAACTTTAAGATGTATCAAAACCACCTGAAAGGCATGTTAAAGATTATCAGACTTTATTCAGAATATCTGAGTCAGTAGGTCTTTTTTATTTATTTATTTATTTATTTATTTATTTATTTATTTTTTCTTGTTTCAGAACTTTTTTTTTTTTTTTAATGGCTGTCTCAGCCTGCCCCGAGGGCAGGGCTGGCGTGGCATGTGGTGCCAGGGATTGAACCGCGGTCCCTGAAGCCGCCCAAGCTTTCACAAGCAGGCACTTTAGACCACTGAGCCATCCCGCCGGGCCCCTGAGTCAGTAGGTCTTTAATGAGGGGGAAGAGCTGAAAATTTTCATTTCTAACAAGTTCCACATGATGCCAATCCTGTTGGTCATAGAGCCACATTATGAAAAACGCTACTTTAGGACATTGGTTTACAATTCTGGCTACCCCCATGAGAATTACTAGAAAGATATTGATGCCCAGGTTCCATTCATTCAGAGATGTTTACTTAGCTGGCCTGATGCACAGTTGTGGGTAATCTGTCTGTGTGTCTGTGTGTCTTTCTTTTCTTTCATTCATTCATTCTTTCTTTCTTGCTCAGTTGTGGGTAATAGTCTTTCTTTCATTGCAAGTGCTGGGGCTTGAACCTGTTTTTATGGTACTTTTCAAAAGCTTCTCAGGGGACTAGAATGAACATTGAAGACTAAGAATCATTGCTGTTGGACAGTCATAGTTCTTGATTTTATTTTTTATTGTGTATTTTTGAGACAGGGTCTTACTGTATAGATGGCCTTGAATTTGTGTCACTTTTCCAGTGCAGGAATATAAGCATGCACTGCCACCCCCAGCAGAATTTTGGTTAATAGGGTGGTGTTGGTAATGGATTAGAAATGTTAGTATACTAGGGAGCATAACATTGAAAGGAGACCAGGCTGGTGAGATAGCTTAGCTGTCTGAAGCATCTGCTTAGGCAAGCTTAGACAACTGCAGGAACTATGGTTTGATCCCCCGCACCACATGTTGCGCCAGCCCCACCCTTAGGGCAGGCTGAGCCAGCCATAGCATAAATAAAATTGAAAGGAGGCCAAGATTCTAATTCTAGCCTTGTGTACAAATCCTTTAGTGTCTCTTGACTCTGTTTCTATAAATAAGCTCAGCAATGTTCTCTGCTTTCTTGACTCTAATTATCTGTAAGTTGACTCTAATAGACTTTTTTTTAAATCCCATTTTTGCATTCTGTTTTCCTTTGGTAGGTCTATATACAATTGTGTATGGGATGGAAATTTGTGTCATTCTTAGAAAAATAAAGCTTTTAATATTCAATTTGTCATCCATCAGTAGTTCTTAGTAACACTCAGAGGCACTTATTCCTTGATTTTAACCTTTCTCATTTAATTAATAAAATAATAGTGATTTAAGGAATACAGAAGATTATGTTTTTAACTTTCTACCAGTGTAAGAATTTCCTCCTTTGTCCTAGACTAGGTAATTTCATCGTAAACATTGTGTTTATTTAGTCAATAAATACTGTACACCTGTTTTGTGCTGGGGATTGTTAAATGTATTGTTTAACAATACAAAAGAGATACTAGGAAATGATACCTTTGTTCTCAGAGCTCGTGCTGTAATGAGAAAAACACTTGCAGTCGTATATATAGTGTCAGGTAAGTAAGTGCTGTGTAGAAAAATAAAGCATAAAGCAGGGTTACTGGGAGTGTGTGGCATTTGGACAATGTGGTTATTTTAGATAAGCTAGCTAGGAAAGGGCTTTGTAAGCCTATGTTATTTGAGTAGAGAAGTGGGCAGCAGGCCATCGAAGTATCTGGGTGCTGATATTCCAGAGGAGAAATAGCAACTGTGAAGCCTGTGGAGTCAGAGAGTCACTTAGCTTACTCAAAATGTCTTAAAAGGTTGCATAGGTACACTGATACATTTGGGACAGTGGGAGGTACAACACGGTGGTAAACTGGTCCGTATGTTGTGAGTCTGTGTAATCTAGAGTAAAAAATATTTGAGACACTTCAAGGTGATAGATATTCTGTGCACCTAAGAAAAAACAGTGAAAACATACAAAAAGGTTTATCATCATTACATACATATTTTAAGAAACTGTAAAAAGAAATCTGCTTAAGTGGATGATAAAGTGCTATGGAATAGTACACAAGGTGGAAGGGCTGGGGATATTCTCAGTGGTAGAACACTTGCCTAACATACATGAGGTCCTGGGTTGAGTCTCTAGCACTATAATAACAACAACAACCCAAGGCAGGGAAGGAAGATAGAATGTGTGTGTGTGGTGTTGATGAAAGACCTAATGGTTATGCTTGAGGCACGGGCTTCAGTGCGTGAGCTATTCACATATCAGACCTGATGGATGTGACCTGACCAGGAAAGCTGTGTGGCTGACAAGAGTGAGAGTAGAGACTGGTAGGAAATGTGGCCAAAGGCTGCCTGTGTATGTTTTTTTTTTTTTTTTTGCGGAACTGGGGTTCAAACTCACGACCTTGCACTTGCCAGTCAGGCAGGCAGGCACTTGTGTCATGGAGCTATCTCCCCAGCCCCTGCCTGTTTATGTTTTTTCAGATCTCTGTATTGATTGTGTCTTTTCTCAGATTCAAAACTATTGGAAGGGTTTCATCAGAATCTTACGATACATTTAGAAGTTTGGGTATTTTAATAATCCAGTCAAGAACTGGTGGTGGTTGGACCTAGCATATAATGGATATAGTCACAAATAGGTTATAGTTTGAAAGGAGATTCAGGAAGATTTTGTTGTTGAATGGACTTAAGGTGAAAGAAAGAAAGGAATTGGAAATGATCCCAGGATTTTTTGGCCTAAACAATGATAAGGTTGGGATTGCTTTAAACAGTGGAAGAGTTCTGAGAACAATTAGTGATATAGGGAGAGGATCAGGAGTTCCGTTTTTTTTTTTTTTTTTTTTAATTATTTTATTTTTCATGTTATGGCCGGCTCAGCCTGCTCCGGGGAAGGTGCTGGCACAGCATGTGGTGCTGGGGATTGAACCTCGGTCCTTGTGGTTGCCTAAGCTTGCTTAAGGAGATGCTTTAGACCACTGAGCCATCTCACCAGCCCAGGAGTTCCGTTTTGATATTTATTTTTCTATTTAGTACAGGGTCTACAGGGTCTCAGTAAGTGATAGTGATCTCTCTACCTATGTTCAGCCTCCCAAGAGTTGGGATTACAGGTGCACACCACCATTTCCAGTGTCAATTGCTGCCTCAACATACCCTGGGAGCAGGGTCGGCACAGTGGGCCCAAGGATTGAACTCTAGTCCCCTGCGCCCACGTGCTTTAATCTGCTGAGCTATTTGGCCAGCACTTGTTTTTGATTTTTAAAGTTTGGAATAATTATTGGACATTCAAGCATGGGTGTTCTCTGGACATTTGGACCTGAGTGAGATTCACTAGTTTGGGATTGGTTATATATAAGGATACAGTTGGTATTTCAAACCTGTGGGCCTGGATGAGATCACATAGGGAGTGCCTGTAACTAGAGAAGAGTACCTGTTGTGGAGCCATGGGGGCCATTCCAGTATTGAGCAGTTAGAGTGACGGGGAAGGAGCCGAGGAGACTGAGGGGTGGCTAATGTAGTGGAGGAGAATGTGAGGAAAGTGACGTCCTGGAAGCCCACAAAGAAAATGCCTTAGGGAGGGAGTGGCCAGCGCTGGCAGATGCTGCCAATCATATCACCTAAAGTAGTGGTGGTAAATGTGTGGCGCATGTGCTGCAGCTCTTTGTTATCAATAAATGTCCTTAATGGTTTGGCCATTACTGATGTAAGGTGTCTGAAAATTGGTCATGCTATACTTCATTGGAAGTCATTGAAATCAGGCAGTTTTGATAGAGTTGTGTGTCTATGTGAAAGACTTTCATGAGAGAATTATGAATGCCAAATGGAAACTGTAAATATACTATTGCAAGGGACTTAAAGGGTCTTTAAAGGAGCAATGTTGTAGAGCCAAGAGGAGGAAGTTGATTTCTTTTTAAAATTTTTGTCATTTTAATGGGAGACAGCTTATGATACAGGAAGAGGGAATATTGCTGGAATTTTGAGTTTTAATTGGTGGGAGTAGTGTTGCTGTTAGAGAAGAGGACAGTTCATTCACAGTCACATATTGGAAGGCAGAGTACCTGGGCAGAGCCATTTCCAGTAAAGGAAGGAGGACTTCTGTCTGTGCAGACTGCAGCAGGGATTCAGGGTCTGTATCAATTCAGGCCTTCTGCATTCAGTCCTGTCTTTACTTTTTGAAAGGAGGTATGTAGGAAGGTTTAGAAAATTCCTAGAAGGTACTGGGTTGACTTTTTTTTTTTTTGTGGGGGGAGGGTACCAGGGATTGAATTCAGGAGCTTGCACTTGCCAGGAAGGTGCTTAAACTGTTGAGCTGTATCCACAGCCCCTCCTAGAAGATGAACAAGTTTAAATTTTTTGTTTTTCAACTGCAGTTCTCTATAGTCTTTAATAATATGTGCTGTACATCTAGAATTAGATATTTTTAAATTTCTTTGATCATGGAAACCCCCCCCCCCAACCTCACGTGGAGAGATACTATAAATAACTGGAAGCTCTTGGGAAAGGCTAACCTAGTTCATTTTGCCTCGATGGCCGAGTTGGTAAAAGCTTTTGTTTGTGAGAGTAGAAAGCCTGATTAGGTTTAAGGCACAGAAGGAATTTGGTGGCCCACGTGCCTGAGCCGAGTTAACCTGAGCCGAATTCAGGCTATGGCTGGATCCAGGCACTGAAATAGTGCCAGTAGGACTGTTTACTGCTGTACCTTCTATTTGGCTTCCTTCCTTAGGGAGGCTTCCTCTGTGCAGCAAGCTGGGTAGTCTCTGGTTATTCCTCAAGTTGATATCCTCCCAATTTTACCACTTCAGAGAAAAGAAACTCTCTGCTACTAGCTGTGGCACAAAAGTGCTTGTGGTGTTTTCTGAGTGGCCAGGTTTGATTGGCCTTGAGCCAGTCATTGTTACCAGGATGGTGGGTTACTTAGGATGACTTCAGTCATGTGCTCCATTCCTGTGTCTAGCAACAGGAGGCCTGTGATTGGCAATCCTACAAAGACCTCATGGTATTCATGTTAATTACAGCCATTCTTATTTGACATTTGGACTGTTTCTTCTTTTTTGTTACCACTAACAATATAAAGTTAGCTGAAATTTGACACAGGTTATGCACTGGTTCACAGTGCATAATGGTTACAGGCTGGGTGTGGGTGGCACACACCTTTAAAACCCAGCCCACAGGAGACTGGGTGAGGAGGATCACTGTGAATTTGAGACCAGTCTGGGCTACATAGTGAACTCAAGGGGAGCCTGAATTACACAGTGAGACTCTGTCTTTAAAAAAAAGAGTATATTATAGAATAATAAGTGCAAAAATAAAGCAGCATGGCACCACTCTGTTCACTGGATGATAAGAATAGCAAGATAGGAATCCAGCAAATGAAAAGGAGCATTTAGCAGGAAGATTTGAGGCCCACTGCAAGTTTTGAAAAGTACTTGCATTGTGTCTGGATGTGGTAATAGAATTATTAGTCAGTGTACTCAGTTCTCAAATACATTTTATTTTTCCCCAGATAATGCTTTTTTCCCCTTCTCTTTTACTTTTTTCTTTTCATGGTGGTAAGTATGGAACCCAGGACCTGGTACATGCCAGACAAGTGCTGGGCTACTGAGCTACCCCAGTTCTTGTGCTTTTTTTCCTTAATGTTTTAGCAGAGTTATACACTGATTTGCAGTTGTAAAAATTATGCTGAGATCCATGTAGACTTTAAGCAGGTACCTCAGTGGTTACATCTGGTAAAACCATATATAATATGACCAGCAGGATACAGGCATTGATATCCATGGTCCAGAATGTTTCCATTCTGCAGACGTCTTATGTGCCCTTTACAGTCATCCTTCCTTTTTTGAATCCCTGGTAGCTGCTGTTCTGTTCTCCATCTCTATAATTTTTTTGTTTATTTATTTTTATGGCCGGCTCAGCCTGCCCTGAGAGCAGGGCTGGCGCAGCATGTGGTGCTGGGGATCGAACCATGGTCCCTGCAGCCGCCTAAGCAGGCGCTTTAGACCACTGAGCCATCCTGCTGGGCCCTCCATTTCTATAATTTTGTCCTTTCAAGTTTGCTATATAGTTGAAGCCATATAGAAGGTAGTCTTTTGTAGTTGACAATCCACTCAGCATGATTTTTCTTGAGTTGCATCCAGGTTGTTGCAGGTGGCATTAGTACCTTGCTTTGTATTGTTCAGTAGAGTTCAGTGGTGTATGTACCAGACTTTAAACACTCCCTCTCTATAGGGCATCAGTGTGTGGCTGTTATAAAGAAATTTGCTATCAAAATTTGTGATCTATAGATAGCCTTTAAAGTGGATGTAAATATTTTTCTTAGCTAAGATATCTGGGGTACAGCTAGTTAACTTTTTAATAACATGCCAAGCCCTTTTACCGAGTGGCTGTACCATTGTACATTTCTGCCAGTACTGTATGTGTGGTCCTATTTCTTTGTGTCCTTGCCACTGTGTGCTCTTCACTGTTTTTCTTTCTAACCATTCTAACATAGAGATACAGTTGTGTCATGTTATCTCTTTGTGGTTTTTGGCTTCTGTGTCTTTGGTGGGTAATTTTGAATCTTTCTTTTTCATGTGGTTATTTCCTCTATGTATCATTTTGAGTGAAATTTCTTTTATTGTTTTTTTTTTTTTCAGTACCAGAGATTGAACTCAGGAGCTTGTGCTTGCCAGGCAAGTGCTTATTCTACTGAGCTATCTCCCTGACCTCCAGAAATTTCTTTTATGTTTTTGCCCATTTCTAATTTTTTTTATTATTATGTTTTGAGTTCTAGAAACTAGTTCTTTGTTGGCAATGTAGTTTGCAAATATTCTTCTACATTGTAACCTGACTTCCTGCCATTTTATAGGTCCACTTTTTTTTTTTTTTTTTTTTTTTAATCTTTTTGAGACAGGGTCTTGCTATGCAGTTCAGGTTGGCCTTGAGCTCACTTTTGTAGCCCAGACTGGTCTTGAACTTGCACCAATCTTACTGCTTCTGCCTCCCAAGTGCTGGGATTACAGGCATGTGCCACCACGCAGGACCACCTTGCACTTGCCAGGCAGGCACTTGTGCCACAGAGCTATCTCCCCAGCTCCTCATGTACAAGAGTTCTTAGCCTTAAGTGCAGAAGATTTTCTATGATTTTTTTCCCCCTATTTTCACAGTTAAGTCCCTAATTTATTTTGTGTTAAGTACAAACCCATGCAATCAGCCAGACCAGGCATTCTGATGCAAGTAGAAGATTTACTGGGGGCATCAAGTAGGATGGCTGTCTAGAGGACCAAGACAGCACCAGACAAGGGGGTCAGGAGACTTTATAGCAGCCGCTCTCAACCTGTGGGTTGCGACCCCAGCGAGGGTCGAATGACCAAAACATGGGTCACCTAAAGCCATTCCAGATCATAACTGTAGCAAAATTACAGTTTTGAAGTAGCCACCAAAATTATTTTTTTGGTTTGGGGTCACCGCAACATGAGGAACTGTATTGCGGGGTCATGGCATTAGAAAGGTTGAGAACCACTGCTTTATAGGATCTTTCAGGGAGGGTGGTTGTGGGCTATAACAGCTAGATCTCAGGAGGACATCATTTATCTTCCTTGCGGTTTAATTTTGTTTATGTCAGAAGGGAGTGAGCTGAGACCAACATGGGTCAAGGGAAAGTGAGCTGAGACCAGAGTACAATGTGGGTCAGGATTGGGACTGGGATTGGGATTGGTGTAGGTTACCTATGAAACTAAGAAAGGGATTGTTTGGGGCAAGGTGCCTGGGAAACTTTGAGTCCTACCCTATTATCTCAGACTCTATTTGATAGAAAAAGAGCAAAGAAATCATCTGGCTGCCGGGCCTGGTGGCTCACGCCTGTAATCCCAGCACTCGGGAGGCTGAGGCAGGAGGATCGGTGCGAGTTCGAGACCAGCCTGGGCTACAAAAGTGAGCT
>PVJA010057417.1:0-10404 GCA_004027025.1 Myocastor coypus
CTGGCAAAGTCCCTTGGAGCAGAAGGAACATGAACTGTAGTGAAGCAGTTCTATTTTTTAAAAAAGTTATTTATGTTATGGTGCGGTCAGCCTGCCCTGGGGGTAGGGCTGGCGCAGCATGTGGTGCCGTGGATTGAACTATGGTCCCTGCGGTTGCCTAAGCTTGCCTAAGCAGGTGCTTTAGACCGCTGAGCTATCTCACCAGCCCCCAGTGAAGCAGCGCTGTTCCTTAGTGTACATGTGTACCAAGAGGCAGATGCCGGAAGGCTCAGGTAACACTGCTCGTTGTGGGAGAAACTGAAACTATTCCAGATGTCCACTGGGAGTATAGCCCAGAAACTGTAGTACAAGCCCTGCCTACATGGCTCTCATGGATGTAACAAAAAGAATACAGATGGAAAAAGAAAGGAAGGAAGGAAGGAAGGAAGATGTGCCATGGGATGGTATTTACATGAAGTCTTTCTTTCTTCTTCCTTTCTTTCTTTCTTTCTTTCTTTCTTTCTTTCTTCTTTCTTTCTTTCTTTCTTTCTTTTCTGTCTTTTTGAGACAGGTTCTTGCTGTGCAGTTCAGGCTAGCCTTGAGCTCACTTTTGTACCCCAGGCTGGTTTCAAACTCACACCTATCCTCCTGCCTCAGCTTCCCAAGTGCTGGGATTATATGAAGTATTTTAAAAAGGGAAAACAAAGCAGAGTGCTTAGGTATTCACACTTAGGTGGCAAAACTATGAAGAACAGTAGGAAAAAGGTGATCAGAAAGTGAGGTGGGTGAAAGGACATTCAGAGAATTTCTTTCTTTTCCAATTGGTGGTGGTCATGGATAGTTCAGTATTGTTCTAAATGATAGATTTGTATTGTGGACCCCTTAATGAATGTCTAGCATATTTCAGAACTTCAAGGATTAAAAATTATTAGAAATAGTCTCATTTTGATAAAAGAACATATGAATGAAAATACGTACAAAATTATATACACACATAAATTATGACTACATATAGTCATGTATAACTTATATCCATCAATATTCAGAAAAAATATTCTAAAAATTAAAACTAGCACTGTTACATTCAACAACAAAAAACAATCTAATTTAAAATGGGTAAAGGAACTGAGTAAGACAGCTATTCAAATAATATATATATATAGGAAACATGCCGAAATTACTACTCATTAGAGAAATGCAAATCGAAACAATGACATGCTACTTCACGCTCACCAGTGCAGTAATTTTATGCATACATAGAAGAAAAAATGTTGGCAGGGGTGTGGAAAAACTGGAAGCCTTACGCACTGCTGATGGGCATAGCAAATGGTGCAGTTGTGGAAAACAGCATAACGGTTCTTCACTAAATTAAGCATGGGCTTGCTATATAATCCATCGGCTCCACTGCTTAGCAGAGTGTATGCAGAAGAACTGACAGCGGGGTTGTGCGCAGGCTTTTGCACAAGGCCCTTAGCAGTGTTCACCAACGGACAAACAGATGAAGGACGGACGAGCACGCTGGTGCCCAGCTGTAATCCTAGCACTCTAGGGTGCTCGAACGGCAGATGTGGCCAGCAACGTATCAAGACCTTGAAATAAAAAAATAAAAAGGACTGCAGATGTAGCTCAGTTCCTGGTATGGCCAAAGGGAGGGAGCGAGGCAAGGAGGAAGCAAAGATGGGAACGAAGAAGAAAGAAAATGAGAGACATGCCCTGAAGATTGAACTTAGCCTGTCTTTCCCTGGAAGGCCTGAAACCAAAACTATGAGAAACAAGCAAAGGAGAAACACTTTGAGAAATTTTTATGAGAAATTATTTCCATGACAGGAGTCCAGAAGCAGAGGTGACAGAAATGAAGATTGACAAACGTGATTATATAAAACTAGGCAAGTTTTGCACAGCAAGGGAAACGATCAGCGGAGTGAAGAGAGGACCCACAGGATGGGAGACGGTATTTACAGACTGATCATCTGAGAGAGCATCAATATCCGGAGCACGCAAGGCAGGATTGTGAGAAACAAAAATCTCCCAAGTAATCCAGTTTGGGAAATAGGTAAATAATCTGAAGAGCCACTTCTCAAAGCCCAGTGTCCCTAGTGATGAGGAGAATGCAAACCAGTGAGACACCAGCCTACCCAGTTAGAATGACAATAATAACAATACCAAAAAGGAACACTGACAGGATTCTGAGAAAAAAAAATCTCTTATACACCGCTGGTAAGGATGTAAGTGAGCCTGGCCACGACAGCGAATTAGAGACAGATCTACCACGTGGTACATGCAGCTCCTCTACAGCCGAGGGAGGTGAAACGGGCCTATCGAAGATACGGCCGTGTGCCCATGTGTATTGCGGCACCGTTCATTGTGGCCCAGATGCAATAGCCTCGTTCCCCATCAGCAGATGAGTGGATTTCATATTTTCATTAAAGGAAAGATTACAAGGTAGCCCCTCCCCTACGATGCAGTTGCTCCCCTTCCCTTCCTTTCCTGCCTCCTCTGCTTCTTTCTTTCTTTGGATTCTTTGCATCCCGCCTTCATCTCCCTGGGTTCTGCTACAGCTACTCTGCCTTATTTCTGTCTTCTGCCTTGGGATTCGGGAGGAGAACTAAGAAAGACGGGCCACAGCAGAGCCCCCGATGTCAGCTGCTTGTGGAGCCGAGAGGTTGGGCTCCAGCCTGCGCGAGGCCTGGAGCCACCGAGTCAGGCCAGGGCGGTAGAAGAGTAAGACGCCTCCATCCAGTGGCTTTTCAGGTACTAAAAGATAAACAATTTTTCCCTTCTTAACTCCATCATTTCACATCAAAGAAGTAAAGAAAAAAACCAAGGGGGAAAACAATGAACATAAAAGGGCATCGCTTTTCCTGAGTCTGCCTCCCATATTTTTATATTCTGACATATAAGTTTTTATTTTCATTTCGTGCATTTTGTAGTATTTTTACTTCATGGAATCAATAAACACTAGATTAATGTAATAAATAAATTTAAGAGAAAATAAACATGTCACTTTCATGGAACAATTTTTCTCTTTTAAATCCCTTGCCTTCTTGCCTGCTAATCAGTTCCTTTTTCTGCTTTGCATGTGGCGGATTTTGGGGTGGTGATAGGGAGATAGCTGAGGGCGATGAGATAAGCCTGGCAAAGGGGAGAAGCAGGAACTTCTTTCTGCCTACGAACCCTAAATCCAACAGTACTTGGATAACTTAATTATTTATAGATGCTTTCCCACCTTGGTGGTCTACTTGGAAAAGATGACTCTAAAAGCAGCCACCGGAGGGTTGGGACAGAGGAAGGGGACAGCGGGGCTTTGGAGAGGGTGTTCTTGGTGCAGGCCACTCAAACAAGTGCAGAGCCTTTGCCCATAGTGGGTGCTGGCTTGGCACTCATCACTCTGCAGCTGCAAGGCCGCGAACTCCTTGTTCTCCTGGGGTTAGAGTACAGCCTGGTCCAATGCACATTGCTGAGTGGATGAATAGGCAAAAAGAAGACCTTTGCGACTTTCTCTTGAAATTCGCGTTTACATCTGGATGCTCTGCTTTGCTATCCTACGGCTGCTACTTAGGAACACTCCGAGTTATAAAATGCTACATGTGAGAAAGACCAGCGGCATTTACCATGGGGTGGAAGACAAACACCAGGCTGAGCTTCCTGTGGCTTTGACCAGCAAAACAGCGGAGGTTCTTCACTAAGAACACAGGTTCAGTGCTCCGCCATTCTAGCGCATCTTGATTCTTTGGGGATGATCACAGTAAGAAATAGAGTGATATTTTAAACCTAAATTTATGTATTTATTTTTTTAAAAATTATTATTTATTTATTTTATTATGGCTGGCTCAGCCTGCCCTGGGGGCGGGGCTGGCACAGCATGTGGTGCTGGGTATCAAACCGTGGTCCCTACAGCCAACTAAGCTTTCCTAAGCAGGCTCTTTAGACCACTGAGCCATCCTGCCAGCCCTTAAACCTAAATTTATATTTGGCTGTTACTTTGTGGTTGCTATGTTGAGATCTTTTCGGGTGCAACAGCAATTGTTGTGGCTGAGCTTGGTATTAACCGCCAAAACCTGTGCTGTGTATATTATTTATACACAAAAACCTAGCAATGACTGTTAAATGCTGGAAGCGGCTGAAGCTGGAAAGCAACTGCGCATGCAGATGAAGCCAGGCTGAGAGCAGGGAGCTCCTGCAGCTGGCTGTTGCAGCTCACCAACTGGCTGCCCAGCAGAGAGGCTGAACTTAACATCCTCTCTAGGGCAGAAATAAACACTGGGCTGTTCTTGGGCAGTTCCTCTCCACTCGAGAGAGGAGCTCCACCTGACCCAGATTTTTGTCTCTTGTTTATCTTTTTCTCATTCTCACGTGGTTCCTTTCCAGGGTACAGCAAGAGCTCCATGGATCCCTACAGCTAAATCCACAAGCAGAGGAAACTGTGACAAATAAAGGTAGCTACATAAGACCAAGTAACTGCATATCTGTTGATAGCCTACTCTCAACAGTTTTCACTGAAAAGAACAGGAAATGGCTTGTAGATAATATCAAACTAGAGGCAAAACAAAAGATTAAATCACATAACCTACACCTCATGGCACTTTAACTCATTTTAAAAACAGATATTCTTAGAAGAAAGTGAATGAGCTACCAGTATGTTTTTTTATTTTAAAGAGTAAAAAGATAAATAATGAAACTGAGTTGTAAAACTGGTTATTAGGAGTTACAAGAGTTTATACATTGTGTACCATTGACTTCATAGCAGAGTACAAGATATAGGTGCGCTATCTTGTCTAAATAATATTAGCACAAAACATTCTCTTGAAGGAACTAAAAGAAGCTAGCTAGGAAACTCTTAATTAGTAGAGCTTGTGGACACGTATATTTTTTCCTTTTCTTTTCTTCCTTCCTCTTTCTCCCCATCAAAGTTTGTCTTTTCGACAGGCATTCCCCTACTTCACAATATCTGTGGTACATTTCAGATGCTATTTTCTTGTTCAGTTTCTCACACTAGTGAAACAATGTAATGTTTACACATATGATTTATTGCACTTATGAGTATGATCTTTTTTTAAAATTTTATTTATTTATTTATTTTCTTGTTTCAGAACCTTTGTTTGTTTATTTACTCATTTTTATGGCTGGCTCAGCCCGCCCCGAGGGCAGGGCTGGTGCAGCATGTGGTGCCGGGAGTCAAACTGCGATCCCTGAAGCTGCCCAAGCTTTCCCAAGCAGGCACTTTAGACCACTGAGCCATCCCGCCAGGCCCCATGAGTATGATCTTGAGTTGGCTCCATTTACCCATAAAAGTTCTCCAGCTTATTCTGCTTTATGCCTGAGTAGTACTCCATTGTATTTAAAAAAACACATCTTTTTTATCCATTCTTCTGTTGATGGGTGTCTACGTTGTTTCCAAGGGTTGGCTATTAGGAATTGTGCTGTTATAAACATAGGTGCACATGTATTGCTGTGGCATGGTGTTTTTAATTCTTCTGGGAAGACATCCAAAAGGGGAAAAGCTGGGTTGAATGGAACCACTATTCCCAGTTTTTAAAGGAATTTCCACACTGATTTTCATAGTGGTTGCGCCAGTCTACACTCCTGTCAACAGTGGAGAAGGATTCCTTTTCCCCCACATCCCTCCCAACATTTATTAGTGGTTGACTTCTTGATGATAGCCATTCTTTCTGGGCTGAGAAGGAATCTCAGTGCTGTTTTAATTTGCATTTGCTGTTGAACATTTTTTGAACACTATTTCATTTATTCATTTGCCATTGTATTTCTTCATCTGAGAAGTATTCATTTCAGATGCCTCTTTTGGATTGAGTCTTTCAATTTGAGTGATCCGATTTTTTTTTTCAGTTCTTTACATATTATAGATATTGTAAGGGAACAATTAGAAATAATGAACTTATAGATATTTTATGGCAAAGTGTTCACAATTTCTTCACCACAATTTTTAAAATTTATTTTAAAGAGTAAAAATAGCAGAAATAAAGATAGAAAAAAAGTAACAGTAAGAGTACATATAGTACAGATTTTCAAACAAGAACAAAAACTTAACAATGGTTATATTACATTTTTTCATTACCAAATCCATTTAGATTAATAGATATAGGTATGTAAGATTGGCCAAATAGTTAAACATTAACACTGTCAATAAACCTTAATTTTTTAACTCTTCCAAATGCATTTTGTATTTAAGTCATTGTTCTAAAAAATTTGTAGGGGTTGAGGATGTAGAAAATACAAGGTCCCGAGTTTGATACCTATTACCACCCCCAAATTAATTAATTAATTAATTCTTTTGAATTCTTATGCTAGGGAGACTATATGATATTTGCCTATGTAGATCTGGTTTATTTCATTTATGAGTATATGTTGAAGACTCATCTATTTATGTGTGAAGTCTTCTAGTTTATCATTCCTTGTACCTGAGTAATATCCCATTTTATGAAAATACCACATCTTTTTCAACCATTCTTCATATCATGGACATTTTGGTTGTTTCCAAGATTTGGCTATCACAGATTGTGCTACTATGAACATAGGTGCACAAATATCTTATGATACGATGTTTTCAGTTCTTCTGGAAAAATTCCCAGTAGGGGGATAGCTGGATTGCCTGGGATTTCCAGCTCTAGTTTTTTAAGGAGTCGCCACACTGCTTTCCATAATGGTTGCACCAGCCTGCATTCCTACTAGCAGTGGAGAAGTGTTCCTTTTTCCCCACAGACTCTCCAGCATTTGTTGCTCTTTGATTTCTTTATGGTAGCCATTCTTTCTGGGGTCAGATGGTATCTAAGTGTTGTCTTACTTTGCATTTCACATACGGCTAGCGATGTGGAGCATTTCTTCATGTACTTATAGGCTTGCTGAATTTCTTTCTCTGAGAAGTGTGTGTTCATCTCAGATGCCCATTTCTGGATTGGGTCTTTGAATTTTGGGATCCTAATGGTTTTTAGTTCTTTATAAATTCTAGATAGAAGATTTTTGTCTGAATACTTATTAGTTAAAATCTTTTTGAAATTTGTGGGTTGTCTTTTCACTCTGTGGGTAATTTCTTTTGACATGCAAAAACTTCTTAGCTGGAGGAGGTTCCAGTTGTTGATTCTCTCAAGTGTTACACATGCACTTTGATTTTTGTCCATGAACACTTTGCCTACCCTGATGTCTTCAAGATTTCCTCTGACTTTCTCCTCTAGGAGACTTAGTGTTTCTCTTTTAGTATTTAGATCTTTAATCTACTTTGACTTTAGTTTAGTACATGGTGATAGACCTGGGTTAAGTTTCAGTTTTTAGCATGTAGAGACCCAGTTTTTCTAGCACCATTTTTTTCTTTCTTTTTCAGCACCATTTGTTAAAGAGGCTGTCTTTCTTCCAGTAAACATGCTTGGCCCCTTTGTCAAAAATAAGGTGGCTGAGTGTGTTTGTATTTGCTTCTGCATCTTCTAATCTATTCCATTGATCTTCAGGTCTATTTTTTTGCCAATGCCATGCTGACTTTATCATGATAGTTCTGTACTATAACTTTAGGTCAGGAATTGTAATATCTCCTGCCTTATCTTTGTTGCTTAGGATTGCTTTTGCAATTCTAGGTCTTTTCTGGTTCCAGATACACTTTAAGAATTATTTTTCCAAGCCAGGTGTGGTGGCACACGCCTGTAATCTCAGCACTCGGGAGGCTGAGGCAGGAGGATTGGTGCGAGTTCGAGACCAGCCTGGGCTACAAAAGTGAGCTCAAGGCCAGTCTGAACTGCATAGCGAGACCCTGTCTCAAAAAGACAAAAAAAAAAAAAAAAAAAAAAAAAGAATTATTTTTCCAGGTCTGTGAGGTATGTTGATGGTATTTTGATAAGGATTGCACTAAGTCTGTATAACAGTTTAGGGAGTATGGCCATCTTCACAGTGTTGGTTCTTCCTATCCAGGAGCAGGGAATACCTTTCCATTTTCTGAAATCCTTTAGGATCTCTGTTTTCAGAGTACTGTAGTTTTCGCTGAATAGATCTTTTACTTCTTTAGTTAGGTTAATTCCTAAGTATTTCATTTTCTTCAGTGCTATTCTAAAAGGTATTGTTTCTCTAATTTCTCTCTCAGTATGTTTGTTATCTGTGTAGAGGAATGCTATCAACTTTTGTGTGTTGACTTTGTACCTTGATATGTTACTGAATTTGCATATGAATTCTAGTACCTTCTTGGTGGAGTTTTTTTTGGATCTTCCAAGTAGATTATTATGTCATCTGCAAATAATGATACTTTAATTTTTTTTATTTATTCTTATTTCTTTTATTTCTCTCTCTTATCTAATGGCTGTAGCTAATGATTCCAGAACTATATTGAATAGGAGTGGTGGTAGGTGATATCTTTGTCTTGTACCAGATCTCAGAGTAAAAGACTTCAGTTTTTCCCCGTTTAGAATTATGTTAGCCATTGAATTGTCATAGATAGCTTTTATCAGATTGAGGTAGAGGCTCTCTATTCCAATTTTCTGCAGTATTTTGAACATGAATGGGTGTTGGACTTTGTCAAAACACTTTTCTGCATCAGTTGAGATGATCATGCGGTTTTTGGCTTTGGCTCTATTGATATAATGTATTACATTTATAGATTTGCATATATTAAACCATCCTTGCATCTCTGGGATGAATCCTACATGGTCGTGGTGTATAATCCTCTTGATGATTTGCTGTATTCTATTGGTGAGGATTTTATTGAGGATTTTTACATCTATGTTCATGAAAGAAATTGGCTTGTAGTTCTCTTTTTTAGCTGCATCTCTCTCTGATTTGGGTGTCAATGTAATACTTGCCTCTAGGAATGATCTTGGGAGGGTTGCTTCCTTTTCAATTTCATTGAAGAGTTTGAGGAGTATTGGGCTTATATCTTCTATAAATTTCTTGTAGAATTCAGTGGTGAATCCATCAGGTCCCAGACTTTTCTTTGTTGGTAAACTTTTTATTACATTTTGTATTTCATTGGCTGTTATTAGGTTGTTGAGAGTTCTTATATCTTCTTGATTCAGTTTTGGTAATTTATACTTTTCTAGGAATCTTTCCATTTCTTCTGTGTCTTTAATTCTTTGAGATTAAAGATTCTCAAAGTAGCTATTTATGATCCACTGAATCTCTGCTGGGTCTGTAGTAATTTTGTCCTTTTCATTCCTTATTGCTTGAATTTGAGTCCTATTTTTCCTCTTTTTGATGAGGTTAGCTAGGGGCTTATCAATTTTATTTAATCTTTCAAAGAACCAGCTTTTTCATTCATTAATTCTTTGTATTGTTTTCTTTGTCTCAATTGAGTTAATTTCTGCTCTAATCTTCATAATTTCCTCCTGTCCTTAGGGTTTGGATTTCATTTGCTCTTCCTTTTCTAGTCAGTTTAGGTGCTTCAAGAGAGTATTTATTTGTTCCCATTCTGTTTTCTAAATGTGGGAGTTCAGGAATAGAAATTTCCCTCTAAGGGAAATTCATTGCATCCCATAAATTCCAGTAGGTTGTGTTTGAATTTAGCTTACATTCTAAATATTGTTTAATTTCATCTGTAACCCACTGGTTACAGAGAATGGTGTTGTTTAATGTCTATGTATTTCTGGGATTCTTGTGATTTCTTCTGTCATTTATTTACAGTTTTATTGTATTGTGCCCTGTTTTCTTGCATAAACTTAAGTGTGACCTATGCATTAGTATGTGGTCAATTTTGGAAAATGTCCCATGTGCAGCTGAAAAAAAAATGTGTATTCTGAAGTGGTTGGGTGAAACACTGTGTATGTCCACCAATTCCAGTTGCGCCAAGTTCTGGTTCAGTTCTGCTATTTCTTTGCTAATGTTATGTCTGCTTGACCTATCTTTTTGGGATAAAGGGGTATTAAAGTCTCCTGTTAAGACTGCGATATTGGATATTAGATTTTTCCTATGCATTAGGATTTGTCTCATATAACTTGGCGCTCCCATACTGGGTGCATACATATTTATGAGTGTTACCTCTTCATCTTGAATTTTTACCTAACCAGTATATAGTGGCCTTCTTTATTTCATTTGATCAGTCTTGGTTGGAAGTTTAGACTGGCTGCAAACATGATTGCTACAACTGGTTTTCTTTTTGAGGTTCTGGGGCATGTAGTATTGTTTTACATCCTTTAACTTTTAGCCTTTGAGTTTCTCTACGAGTTAAATGTGTTTCTTGTATACATCATATGGTTGGATTTTTGCTTCCTTATCCACTCTGCCAGTCTATTTCTTTTAATTGGAGAACTGATCCATATATATATATATATATATATATATATATATATATATATATATAATATTTTTGTTGTATAAATTTAACAATGGTTATATTACATATTTTCATCATCAGATCAGTTTAAATTAATACATATAGGTATATAAGATTGATCCAACAATTAAACATTCACGCATTCAATCAACATTACTTTTTTTTTT
>PVJA010057418.1:0-10449 GCA_004027025.1 Myocastor coypus
CAATTGCAGAACATTTGACTGTATATGTACCTGCTTCCTCTTAGTCCAAAGAGAAGTATATTCTTTTCCTTTTTTTTTTTTTTTTCTAAGCAACATCAATAGGGAGGTGGGTCATGCCCACACACTGTACTCTGTAGAACGATTGTGAGGACAATATGCAATATGTCAACTTTCAAAGAAAAGAAAGGGGAAAAGAAAATAATAATAATAATGTTGATTTAGAAGGGTTAATGTTTGTTTGATCAATCTTATATACCTATATGTATTAATCTAAACTGATCTGATGATGAAAATATGTAATATAACCCGTGTTAAATTTAAACAATAAAAAAATAATTAAAAAAAAAAGAAGTTGGGATTCTGATCCCCAACATTAACTACATTTCAGTTGACTCTGAACTCAAGGTAGGAGTGTTGCTTATTAGTCTCCTTGAATCCTAACAACCACAGTTAAATCTCTATCTCCAGTGCAATAACTATCTTGATAGTTCAGAAATTGCTCTCATTGAGTATTTTCACATCAAATTTATCATCTTCCTCTTCCTACCCTAACTCTGAGGATCTTTCAATATTCTGTATTTCATTTCATGGTATCACTTTCTATCTAGCTGCTCATGCTAGAAACCTGAAAGTCATTCCTGACCCTGTCTTCTTCACCTTTCTATACATAATTTTATGTTTTAGATTTTGTGGAGACAGGGTCTTGCTATGCAGTCCAGATTGGCCTTGAACTTCTGGCAGGCAATCCTGGCTCAGCCTCCCAAGCCATTGGATTATAGGCATGGCCCATGGGTGCTAAACTTTCTAATACCACAGATTCTGCCTCTGCACAGATCATGAATCTTTTCACTTCCCTCCCTCACCATAGCTACAACTTTATACAAGCCACTATTAATTCTTGCCTGAACAGTCATCATAACTTTCAGGCATAAGGCCTCATCTCATTTCTGCCCTGCTTTCTAAATCTTTTGTCACTCAGCATGCAACATTTTTTCATATTTTAAAATGAAATTTAATCATAATACTCCTTTGCACAGAAGCATTTAGGGCTCTTCTGTGTTTTTAGGATAATGTTTACTCACCATGTTTTAAAATTTTATTTATTAGGGGCTGGGGAGATAGCTCCGAGGCACAAGTGCCTGCTGGGCAAGTGCAAGGTTGTGAGTTCGAACCCTGATCCCACAAAAAAAAAAAAAAAAATTATTTATTCATTTACTTACTTATTTTTGGTACCAGGGCTAGAACTTCTCACCATGTTTTAAAATACCATGCAAGAGCAGGTCCTGGCTTTCCCTTTCTATTGTGTCAAGAACTAAGTTATTGGGGGCTGGGGAGATAGCTCAATAGAATAAGCACTTGCCAGGCAAGCACGAGGGCCTGAGTTTAATTCCCAGCTCTGCCAAAACAAACAAACAAAAAAAAGGACTAAGTTACCTTCATCCACAGAGCTCTAAACACACTGACCTTCTTTCTGTTCCTTCCAAACGCCTTGTTCCACCCTGCTTCAGGCCACTGGCCATTCACATTCATCAGCCCAGACTCTCCTTCAGCCCCCACAGCCTGGGCCCAACCTTCCAAAGCTCCTTCCCTGCCCTGGGCCCGGACAGCTCCTGCACTTGCCTTCCTAACATTTGTCACAGACAGCTGTACAAACCTTTACTCATTTTCTGTCTCCTCCACTACACTTTTTTTTTTTTCAGTGTCAGGGATTGAACTCAGGACCTTGTGCTTGCCAGGCAAGCACTCATTCTTCTGAACTATCTCCCTGGCCCTCCTCCACTATACTTGACACTCCTGATAGGATAGGAACTATTTCTATCTTGCTTGCCCCTAGGTTTCAGGGTCCAGCACACAGCCTGGTATGTGGAGCTCATTCAATATAGATCTGTCAAATAAGCAAAAGAATGATTGTTCAATTGTTTTACACTTTGAACTAGTCTCTTCATCTGTTAAGTAAGAGGAAGTAAAGTGGCGCTTCTTTCACTGTGTATATTTTGAGTCTATAGTGCAATGTACTTCTTTGAATGCAAAAACTGCTCATTTAAAGAGGAAGTGATAAAAGAGGATGCTCTTGAGGCAACTCTGCTGCCCCCACTGCCCAAAGACCACTGGGAGGGCTGGGGAGATAGCTCAGCAATCTAAGAGCCTGTCTGTGAGTTCCATCTCTGGTACTGCTAGCTGTGCCAGTCCTGAAACTGGGTGTAGTGGCGCCGGGGAGGCTGAGACAGGAGGATCACTATGAGTCCAAGCTGTATAGCAAGACCCTATACCAAATAAACAAATAAACAAAGACTACTGGGAAATACAACATACACAACTGTGACAGGTCTAAGAGGCACCTCTACTTCTAGGAGTTTGCCCGCTCTTCCACAAAAGTGAAGCTTCAGGTGGGGCCTTATGGTTTAGCTGTCTTTGTAGTGTGTATCAGACAACTCATTAAACCCCTGAAACTTTACTGAGGTATCCTGGACTTCGAAGGCACAATCAAGGATAGTTTTCAAATTGTGATTTTTTTTTTTTTTTTTTGGTGGTGCTGGTAGGGTGTTGTTAGAATCTGTTCACATTTCATCACTTCAAAGAAGAAACAAACTAAATAAACAAAAACTAACCTATTTCCTAGAATCTCAGATGTATTTTGAAGCTTCCAGGAAGTCTAAAATGGCTAAGAAACATTCACTTAGTGCAAGATTAATTCCATCCCTTTTTTGCCCTAGTAGTAGGTGACACATTTTCAAATGAAAGCATCTACTACTTGACGGTATCAAAAAATAAGTCTCCAAGTATTTGGAAACTTGGATATCATGAAGCACAATGCTCTCTATCCACTCCAGGGTAGTTAGTAGTCCCTAGGATAACAACTAAACTAATTTGGTCAAATGTGGTGGCCCATGCCTGTAATTCCTGCTGAGGCAGGAGTATCACCTTGAGTTAGAGAGGCCAACCTGGGCTACGTGATGGCCAGCCTCAACTGCCTGGCAAGAGCCTGTCTAAAAAAAAAAAAAAAAGAACTAAGCTTATTTGGTGGTCAGGAATTCTATCACTTTTTTGATGATGAAAGTGTGTAACAAGGATGCCTGATAACTTTGAGCTAAGGGTCTTCCAGCACTCTCTCCCCATCTATTTATTGGTATTGTGAACTGTGATGCCTTAAAAACATATATGCAAGGCCTAACTCTTAGTGTGCATGGATGTGACCTTATTTGCGAATAACTGATATAATTAATTATATATATAATTAGTTAAGTTGTAGTCTGAGCATGGAGGCACGCACCTATAATCCCCGCATTTGAGGGGCAGAAATCAGGGGGATCACTATGAGTCAGAGCTGCTTAGTGAGACCCTGCACAAAAATAAATAAATAAATAGCTAAGATGCAATCATACTGAGTTAGGGTTTGACTAGTATTCATCTAAGAAGTGGGGATGTAACCTATAGATACAGAAGGGAGATAGCCATAAGAAGACAGCGGCAATGATCTGATCTATGCTGCCATGAGCCAAGGAACACTGCAACTCCCAAAGCCTGAGTAAAGAAAAGAAGGCTCCTCCCCAGAGTCTTGGGAGGTATGGCCCTGCCAGCACCTTGATTGCAGGTCTTTAACTTCTGGAACTGTGAGGAAATGAATATCTGTTGTTTTAAGCAACTCAACATGAATTACTTTATTACTGAATCCCTGTGGAGATTAATACATACAAATCCAGGAATTTATTCTTCTAGAATACTATGGTCCACAAGTCAAATGAAGCTCATTATTGACTCATAAGTGAAATTATTTATGTATTTATTTATTTATTTCTTCTTTTAGTCCTTACACTAGGGAGACTATATGGTATTTGCATATGTAGGTCTGGTTTATTTCACTTCTGAGTATATATGAGAGATACATCCATTTATATATGAAATTTTCTAGTTTATCTTTCTTTATAGCTGAGTAATATTCCATTGTATAAAAATGCCACATCTTTTTCAACCATTCTTCAAATGATGGGCATTTTGGTTGTTTACAAGATTTGGCTATCATAAATTGTGCTGCTATGAACATAGGTGCACAGATATCACTATGGTATGATGCTTTCAGTTCTTCTGGAAAAACTCCCAGTAGGGGGATAGCTGGATTGAATGAGAGAAAATATTTATTTTTTCAGAAAGACATTTTATAATCAACTTGATGACAGGAAATGCTAACTTTGATTTTCAACTTGGCCACATATTATTCCCCTGAATGAATTCCATTCTTATTAGAAAACCTGTATTACAATAAACTATACCTAATTATTATATTTTTAATTCGATTTAAATAGTAAGAATGTATTCTTTTTTCTTTCTTTTTTTTTTTTTTTTTTTTTTTTTTTTTTTTTTTTTTTTTTTTTTTTCCGTGGGACTAGGGTTCGAACTCATGACCTTGAACTTGCCAGGCAGGCACTTATGCCATGGAGCTATCTCCCCAGCCCCTCTTTTTTCTCATGATTATATTTATTTGATCCTTTTTTATTTATTTAGTACAAGGTCTTACTGCACAGCTTGGACTTATAGTGATCCACATGGCATACAGTACCTGGAAGTGAACTGGGTCCTTGCACTTGCCAGGCAGGCACTTAGACTACCAAGCTATCTCCTGAACCTATGACTATGACTATGACTATGTTTATTATGTCTACTGCTTGGCTTGCAAAGCTGTGAATATTTTGTAACTGGCCTATTACGGGAGAAGTTTGGTGAACTCTGCTTTTTTTTTCTTTTTTTTTTTGCTGGACTGGTGTTCAAACTCATGACCTTGTATTTGCCAGTTGCCAGGCAGGCACTTGTGGAGCTATCTGTGCTGCCCCCAAACTCTGCTTCGAAAGAGTATCAGTAGTGTATTCTCATTTAGTTAGGTCATTTCTAACTTAGTGAACACAATTTAATTACGATTAAGATGTCTGAATTTTATGTTTTCTTTTTGGAGACAGCCTCGCTTTGCAATTCAGGCTGGCATTGAGCTCGCTTTATAGCCCAAGCTGGCCTCAAACTCACAGTGATCCTCCTCCTCAGCCTCCTAGGCGCTAGGATATGTTTTCCTCTTATACAAATTTTTTCTCATGCTATTTCTTTTATGAGCACTTTACTGAGTGAAATGTATGATATAGTATCCATATGCCTTATAATTTACTCATTTAAAGTATACTACTCAGGGCTGGCAAGATGGCTCAGCAGACCAAAAGCCTGCTTTGGCAAGTGCAGGGACCAGGTTATGGTCCTGCATGCTGCGCTGGCTCTGCCCCCTGGGTTGCGCTGTACGGGTTACCAAGTCAGAGTCCAGGCATGGTGATGGTGGCCCACACCTGTAATCTCCAGCGCTGGGGAGGCTGAAAGCAGAGAGATCACCAGGAGTCCGAGATGTGTAAGTGTACCAAATACATTTTTAAAAGCACACTACTCAGTCGTTAATTTTCTCATTTATTTTTCCTTCCTTCTTTCCCTCCCTGGCTCCCTCCCTCCCTTCCTCCTTCCTTTCTTCCTTACTTCCACACCAACATCTCTCTGTGTACTTCAGGCTAGCCTTGACCATACCATATAGGCCAGCTAGCCTTAAAATTATAGCAATACTCCCATTTCAGCTTCCCAAGTGCCAGGTTGCTGCTGCACACCACATCTGGCCTTTCAATACTTAACAGATACACATACAAAAAAAATGATTAATACTGCAGTGTGAGGATTGGCCCACAGCCCTCATCCAAGTGATGCCTTTTGTTATCCTGGCAATGATTTGCACCAGGGTAGCAGCAGCTCCTTCCCTATGGAGGCTGTGCACAGGTGCCTGGTGGTCCCTGTCAGTTTATGGGAAAAAAACTCAGCATCAGATTTTGCAGTTCAGGAATGACCTTGGACAACATCAATCAGTAGCTGTGGATTGAATAATTCAGATGGATCATGCAGAAAATGTGGGATCAAGAAAAGGCTCATTTGAAAAAGTTCAACTAGTTGATGGTTGCGTTCAGGGTCCAGCCCACAGTTCTGATGCCTCTCTGGAATGTGATGGGCTTTGCCCTGGGAGCAGGAACTGCCCTGCTTGGGAAGGGAGGCACAATGGCCTGCACCGTGGCAGTGGAAGAGAGCATAGCATAGCACTATAACAACCAGATCAGGATGCTGATGGAGGAGGATCCTGAAAAATATCAGGAGCTTCTGCATCTGATAAAGAAGTTTTGAGATTATGAGTTTGAGCACCATGACTCAGGCCTTTACCATGAGGTGGACTTGGTAGGGACCTGCTATTACTCAGTACTTTGGCATGTTTGGAAGGCAGAGGTTTCTGTTCCTGCATACATCTTTAAATGGTAGACAAAAGCAAGTAGACTAGGTATTTCATACAAAGCAGACAACTAAAGGTGGGAGTCCTTATATTATCTCTCATCATTCCCTGTGAGCCACTTTACTCTTTTCTATGAGAAACTGGAGGCTTCCAGGGTTTGGCAGTAGCAGACACATTCTGATCTTTCAAGTAGCTTTCCCCACCAAATTAAAATACATTGCTTCTCAGATCTAACTTTTTTTTTTTAATCCAGAGAAGCTATCTGTTGTTTCCAACCCAAATTGAACATACAGCCTGTGTCTTCAGTTCCTTTCTGAGTCTGTGCATACATGCATGTGTTGTACTTGCCTAGTCCTAAGCATTGAACCCAGGGCCTCAGGTGTGCTAGGCCAGCACTCTGTCACTGAGCTATACCCACACCCTCTTCTTGTTTTTAGTAAGCCCCAGCATATGCCATCTTGAAGAGTGTCATCCAAGCTGGATGCCATGCAGCAATATATTTATCAGAAAGATTGTAAAGTATGTCTGCTTGTCCTTGTCTAAACAAGATAATTAATAAGTGACATTTACAGAGAAAGAATTGTACAAACATTACTGTGTGCATTTTGTTAATAAATTATGAGTATCTTTTTCATTAAAAAATACTGCAGTGTGAGCCTTAGGAGGCTTTGGCTTCTCTGACATCCATCTTTACCATATTGAAATTTACCTCACGGATATAATTTAATTTGCAATATTCCCCTTTCCAAAATATTAAATTGTTGAAAATCTTAAGTACTGAGTTCACAGGCATACTAACTCATTTGCTAAGTTGTAATATGTCTGGAGTCAGTCCAAATATCTGCCACAGTTTTTTGGTAGTATGGACTAGAAAGAAAAAGCAGTAACAGAAACTTACACAAATTGACTTTAAGAGATGTTTAAACTTTTCATAATATTTTTACTTTAATCAACATTCTTTTATAATCAAAATTTTTTGATTTGCTGCATTTCACTAATTATTTTTTTAAGAATTTTTTATTTTATTTATTATTTTTATTCTTGTTTCAGAACCTTTGCTTGTTTATTCACTCATTTTTATGGCCGGCTCAGCCCACCCCGAGGGCAGAGCTGGCGCAGCATGTGGTGCCTGGGATCGAACCACGGTCCCTGAAGCTGCCCAAGCTTCCCCAAGCAGGTGCATTAGACCACTGAGCCATCCCACCAGGCCCCTATTTTTTGTTGATGATAAGTCTTCTAACTGGAAGTCACTTCACCTTCCTTGTCATAATTAGTTATGCAGTAATGGCTTCTAAAGGGCTCTTGGGTTCTTTCTTTACTATTAAAAATTCACAGCATTTAGGTCACCTCATCTAATATTCTACTTTCTCTTAAGCTTACTGGCTGAAAGCAATAGTGCTTTTATAATCTCTTATGGTTTCTATGGGTCAGGAGTTCAGGAAGAGCTCCAATGGATGGTTCTGGGTTATCATCACTCATGTAGTTGCTGTGAGGCAGAGGCAGGACATAGGAAAGCATGCATAGGGAAAGCTTGGAATTGCTGGGCACCTATTCTCCATGTGACAGCCTCTGCATGTGGTCTATGTACAAAGGTTAGTTGTGCTTCCTTGTAGTATGGTGGTCTCGGAGTAGTGGCGCTTCTTATGTGGTGCATTGGGTTCTAATGGAGGATCCAGACAGCTAGAAAGACTGTGTACCACCCTTTATAATCTAGCCTGGAAAGCCACACACTGAATCCTGCCATATTCCTTAGGTTAAGAAGTCACCATGGTTTGGTCTAGATGCAAAAGGAGGGGCTATATAATTTATGTCTTCATGGGAAAATGGTGGAGAAATTTTCAGAAATGTTTTTAAACTGCTACTACCTATACAGACATGTTTTTGGTCAATGTAAGAATTACTCTGGTTGTGTAAGTTTTCTTCCTATTACTTCCTTGTTTGTTTCCCCATTCCCCTGTGGCCCCTTTTTAATATTTAAAAGTTAGAAGATTTCAGTTCTGAATTTTCATTTTCTTTTGTTTTTAGTATTTTATGTGTTCTATAAGTAGACAATACTGAATTAGGCCTAAATATTTCTGGCTTCTCTGTTCTACTCTACTTGTTTCCTGTTTGGTTGACTCTTATTTCCTGTACTGTAAAAAGGCTTTGTCAAACTTCCATCATGACCTAAGCACTCTGTTTTGTTTTTGAATCTTCCAGCTGTCTTAAGTAGGCACACAGTAACTCTTTAAGTATAATACAAGAAGTGAAAATTTGGGAGGCTGAGGCAGGAGGATTGGTGCGAGTTCAAGACAAGCCTGGGCTATGAAAGTGAGCTCAAGACTAGCCTGAACTGCATAGTGAGACCTAGTCTCAAAAAGATTAAAAAAAAAAAAAAAAAAAGAATACACAGAGTGGGTGGGAAAAAAGCAGTGAAAATTAAAATTCTACTTCTTAACAGTGATAGGGTTAAATGATCAGATATATATAGGCCACTTTCCATGTGTCCGTCTCTGTCTTTTTTCCTTCTCATTGTGAAATGCTCTGGGTTATTTATTGGACTATAGAGGACCCTACCCCACAAAGGACCCACCTATTTCTTTTTTTTTTTTTTTTACATTTGTATGTTTCCTCCTGAAAAAAACTGTATTCTGTTTCTTGGTTTATTCCTTATTTTATTTGGCTATTAAGTTATATACTGTTCTATATATCATTTGATTAACACTATTGTTGAAAAAATTCTAGGTGTCAGTATATTGCTATTTGGGCCTGTTATGAATACTATTACTATGTATAGTCTTGCATACACATTTGAGTGTATACATATTGAATTAACCAGCATGAAAATTGTACATTTTAAGAGACTGCATCTAAAGGTATTTGGAATTATTATACAAGCATATAGTCCTAATAGCAATATAAGTAAGTTTTACCTTATTTGTAAGATTTCAAACTTTTTTTGATATATTAGAAGAATAATATTTTATTACTTTTATTAAGAGATAACAATATGAGAGTTTTGAAACATGCCAGTAGCACACTCACAATAATTGGCACACTGTACATTGTTGTCCTCATAGAAGTTATACAGAGCACAGGGTGTAGACATGGTAACTTTTCTAATCGATGTTGGTTGAGAAAAAAGAAAGAGGAAGAAGAAGAAGAAGAAGAAGAAGAAGAAGAAGAAGAAGAAGAAGAAGAAGAAGAAGAAGAAGAAGAAGAAGAAGAAGAAGAAGAAGAAGAAGAAGAAGAAGAAGTTTTCTTCTCTTTGAACTAGGAGGAAGTAGTTGAATACATAGTCCAATGTTTCATAATTGCAGTGGGTTACTGGTGAAACTGGCAATGTTGAAGGCAATTGATTTAAGCCTCTTACAGGTGATCCTACTAATCTAGCTCTGTGTTTTATGCCTTGTAATTAAGCTTTTCTGCTGGGTGATCAAGGGCAAGTTAAAGCAAGACTTATCTAACAAAACTTTCATAATTTGTATTTTCCAAGGTCAAATCTCTTCAAGATTAACTTTGGAACCATATACAGTGCTTTGTAGAACTTGTCAGTGTCAGCCATCGGGATGAGTCACGGTCATTGCTTGACCCATTTGCACTCTGTGAAAGCTCGAGAGAATGTTTTCTCCCCAGGTGACTCTCCCTAGGCACACTATACTTCATTTATCCCTTTCCTCTGACGTCCCATAATCTCCTTGACCAGAAAATTTGAGACACCACTGAGTTATAGGATGTTACAGCATGGGTTCTCTTATGTCCTGAGTCCTCACTGACCTTAAGGAGCTAGAGCCAAAATGATGGCTATCTTCATAGCCCTTATTCTTCTCCAGTTTTTGGTCTGTTAACTTACATTCTCAACCCTCCATCAGAGAAGCTTCGTGATACTATTACTCTACAGCATAAGTAACTGAGCTCAATATCACTGCCTTTCTGAGTATCAAACATCTTAGACTTAGCTTGACATTGCTATTTTCTTTCAATCATTGATATTTCAATAAATCTCTGTAGAATGTGATAAAAGCAGTTACATATTTTTACACAGATAATTAGAAATCTAAGAATGTACAAAATTGTAGCCTGTCAAGCCTATAGCATTTTGCCTAGTCTCTTATTCTCAATTAATACCCTTTTTTATTTTTTGGTTAAACAACCATTTTTTTTTTTTTTTTTTTTTT
>PVJA010057419.1:0-10456 GCA_004027025.1 Myocastor coypus
GAAGACAACGTCATGCAATGCAGCAACCATTGTTGAATTCCTATTGCTTTGCTTAGTGAAATATTGTGTTGTTGCTAGTGCTGTTTTCTTCTATCACTATTTTGTATTCTTTAAAAAAAAATACTAGGACTAGGGGCTGGGGAGATAGCTCTGTTGCACAAGTGCGTGCCTGGCAAGTGCAAGGTCGTGAGTTTGAACCGCAGTCCCACAAATAGAGAGAGAGAGAGAGAGAGAGAGAGAGAGAGAGAGAGAGAGAGAGAGAAACTAGGACTACAGGTCTTTCTGCAGAAGGCTGCTGATTGATATGAGGCCCAGAGCGACGTTAAATAAATTTTGGCTAGAAAAATTGGGGTGGCCGTGCCACACTGTGTTTCCTTTGATTCCACTTAAAAATAGGAACTCTGAGAATGTTTTGCTTTTAAAAGTAAAACTGTTAAGTTCCTTCATAGCCCATGAAATAATACTTTCCTAGGACAATGACCATATATAAGTGGCACTAAGAGAAAACTTCCTTGATGATTACAGAAAGACCTTAATTATTTAAAAAGTCCAATGGAGGAGGGTGTGAAATGGGCCGTGGTGTGTTCACACAGTGGGAGTCCAGGCACGGAACAAGCTCTGCTCTCTTGCAAGAGAACAATAGCAGGCAATAGTTACTCTGGTCTTCCTTTACAAAAGTTATGACTATTGCTTTCATCACAGGGTAAAAGTCTTAAAATGCAAGAGAGAAAAAGAATGAGGTCATCCTTGGAGGTTTGGTTTTTTTGGATACACAGAAGCCGCAGCCTGGCCGTGTTTGTCTGGCCCAGTTGATCTTTGATGAATTTGGATAACGTGAGTGCTGAGGGCCCAGGCTCTTAGCTGCTCTTGCTGGGATGGCTTTGTAGGTGCATCCTTCTCCGACTGGTCTATCACTGTCCTCCTTGATGGGGGAATTAGAGAGGACCAGTTGGGGGACAGGCTTCTGTCTTTACCCCTCACCTCTGGGATCCAACCCAAAGGAATGTAGCATCCTCGGGCTTCAATCCAGCAGACACTGGAATTCAGAGGGTTGCATTTGATGGATAAGGCAAGCTAGGAGGAGGGGGTAGCCAATGACAATGGGTCACAGTAAAGAGAGAGGCCACTGGGATTCCACAAACATGAAAGATCTTAGATGAGACCCAGGGTGGGCCCCTGTGGAAGAGCACAGCTCTGGGCCTGTGCTGCAGTATGAATATGCAAATTGACTGGTATGTGTAACGCCCTTAGGATTTCCCACATGCTAGAAAGAAATGTCTCTGTTTTGGCCATCGCGTGCCCCTTTTGGCTTTTCCTGCATTCGTGGTAATGAATTCACTCTTGGAGGCCCTGGGTGTGTCCTGGGTGGGGCTGTTGCCAGAAAGACCAGCTCTGTGATTAGATGGTTGGGGCTTTGACACCCAGCCTTAAGGAGCCCTAGCTTGGTGAGCAGAGGTCTGTGCTGGGAGAGTGACTGTCCTAGAGAGAGCCCCAAAGCTGCAGGACCCTGCACCCCTCCCTTCCGCATCTCCTCCGACTAGTTGTTTCAGAGCTCTATTTTTTTTTTTATATATCATAAACTAGAAATAGAAGTAAAAATGTTCGTGATTCAGTGAGTCTCAGTGAATTTGCAAAGAAGAAGTGAGGAAGCTCCCCACCAACAGGGAGTCGGGGGAAGTGTGAGCCGTCTTAGAGACCCACGTGTGGCTGGCTCTTGAGATGGGGTAATCCGATGGCACGGAACTTGTGGCCTGTAGAGGGAAGCAGTCAACTCTACGCAGTAGTACCAAACTGAGTTCAACGAAAGTGAATTGCTGGACACCCAGTGGGTACAGGAGACTTTCACTATTGATTATTGCTATTTTAAAAATGCTACGCAAATTTGCGAAGAAGAGATGCAAGCGTGGGCTGGATGGGTGGAATCATCAGCCTGATGGGGAATGGGAGCGCAGAGCGGCTGCAGAGAGGAAGCCCAGGTGAACGAGCAGACTGTTAGGGAATGGCACCCCTCGGAAGGAGGACTTCTCTCCTGGTGAGGTGGCGACTGAGGCCCAGAATCAAGGAAACCTTTTATTTGTTTGATTCATGCCACGCGTTCTAAAGGAAGTTGCGTTCTCTCCAGGTCACCCTGAGCGCATGCTGCATTAATTCGAGTTCCAGGGGGCCTGGAGAAGCTTCACAGCAGCAGACCCCAGTGGGCTCCTGCAGGAACGCGCATTCTATGGAAATGCACTTTACAGGAGGCAGGAATGCTAATGCCTATTGACCATGCTTCCAATTCCTGCCAGAATGCCAAATAAACAGTTCTTTCAGACACTAAAGTTTAAAAAAGACATCAAGAAGTTATTCTGTACTCAGTGTAAACCTTATGCATCTGGCTATTTGTTTAATTCTTTCTGTTTTGCCAACTTGAACGTCTCATGATTTCTACAACTTGCCAAGAATTGTGTCTCTTGTTCTTTTGTGTTTGTGCGTGTGGCTGTATGTGTGCTCACACACACACGTGCTTTTGTGTATGTGTGTATGTATGTGCTCCGTAGTTGTGTGTGGTGGGAAGCAGGGGCCTAGTTGTCCCTTTGCCTTTTTTCTTGTGATTTATTTCTCACATAAATCATTTAGCTTTGAATTATTTAATTACAAAGGTGCAATAGGGAATCTAAAAGGGACTTCTGCACTTAGTTTTGGCAATTCAACGCTAAGTACACAGAGAAGCCAAAGGATGCCCAACATTCAGAACACCCTCACCTGGCCTGGAGTGCGCAGTGCAGAGTTCAGAGAGGACTGGAACCCTCCAAATGGATGCTCTCTAACGGTAAGCACTGAGGGACAGAGAGAAGTCTCCCTGGGGGCACAGCTAGCTGTGCGCCCCTTGCCCCTCAGCTCCCCTCTCCATGGCACGAGGCAATTGCTCCTTGCCCTGAGGCTGGGTCAGAGAGGCCTGCAGAGACATCAGGGAGCTGGCCTCACTCCCTGGAACTCAAGAGTCCTCCAGCTGGAGAGTCTTCCTGCTGGGTGGACCCAAGAATGGAGGTTATGTTGCATGGCCTGCTTGGAAGTAGGTAGCTCAGGTGGCTGAGAGCTGCCCTTGACCCTGCAGCTGGGAAAGGGAACAGGAGTGTCCCCGCAGGCTCCTTGAGCCTGACAGGGTCACATCTCAGAGACTGCAGGAGGGAACCAGTAGGCAGTGTGCAGAGGGGCTGCGGCACCAGAGGAGTGAAAGTAGCCCAGGAGATGCTACAGTCACCACTGGTGTCACCATGGGCGAGGGAGACGTAGGTTTCCAGAGTCCATGAGAAGAAGTCTCCAGGGAGTGCCACCATCTCTATTTCTGCTCTGTACCCTTGACCTTCAGCCCTCTGCTTCTGTGCCACCTGCTGGCAATCAGAAAGAGCTCATATGCAGCTGAGGAATGGCTGCGGAAGGACATAGCAAGACACCCAACCAAAACTGCCCTCCCTACTCCAGGCGGGCCTGTGGCGTGGGTTGACATGGAGCAGAGTATCAGGTAGACAGGACTCTGGTTATGACACCGGCTCGGTTTAAAGGTTGAAAACAGGACTGGTCTCATCCTCTAAGGATGTCCTGTTGTTTAAGCACGACTGCAGTGACAGATCATGTGCTGGAACCTGCTGAGACCTATTTGGAGGAGAAGATACTGCGAGAAAGCAAGTTTAGCATGGGGTGATGAACAGGCTTAGAGCACGGTGCGCTTGTGTCCCGCCGCCAACGTGTTCAGGAAGGTGGGTACGCACAAGCCCATTCTTAGGAGAAATAGCTGTGCAGAGGCAATTCCAGTTTCCTCTTGGCAGTGCTCTGCTGTCGCTAGATCTTGTTCCTGAATGGTGCCCCTTGATGCGCTCCTCTTGGGTGTTTCTGGGAGAAGATCTGAGTTGGCCTGCAAAACTCCACCTCCCTTGCTCTCTTGATGTGTCACTCTACGTGTCACTCTATGATAGCTCTAGGATGCTTTTGTTATATACGCGAATGGGCATCATTTAAGTGGTGTGTTATCTTCCCTCACTTCCGCATTTTCCACACTCACTAATGTGTATTGAAAAGCTTTCCTCGCCATTGTACATAAATCAATTTAATTCCTTTTTAACTCACACGTGGTATTCCACAGCCTGACTGTTCCACAGTTTAGTTTCCTTTAACCTGATCTCTTATTGACGGGCATTTAGAGAGCTTCCAAGTGTTTGCTGTTACACACAGCAATGCCAATATTATACACACTTTTATTCTTTGTTTGAAACAGATTTTTATTCCTTTTCCACTCGCACTGTGCCCACTCTAGGCATTGTTCAAGTTTCAACACTTCCCCTCCTGCTTGGCCTTTTGTGTTCTTAGTGCTGTCCGTTCTTCCTTCATTCTGCTGTCCCTGAGATGGACGTCCAAATGCATACAATGCACTCCCAATTATAAGTTCAAGATGCGTTTATTACAGCTAAAATGCTATCAACTGACTTCAGGAACACAGGTCACAATAATGCTTCTGTCATCTCCTCTCATGATGTGTAGCCGACTGGAGCCTGCTCTGTCAGAGGTTATCATACTGCATATTGCTAGACTAAGAAGAGATAAAAATTCAGAGCATGGTTTCTACTAAATGCAAAGTAGAAAAATTCTGAGTAAGGAATCATCTGTTTTCTCTGGAAGACCTGATGACTATTTATAAATTACCTCTCTCACTAGCCACTTAGAAAGAATACACTTCCTTTGGAGGATAACCCTCCCCAAGTTGTTCTTAGTGACGTGGATTGCTTTGGCTAGAGGAATTTGCAAAGGACTGACAGCATGCTTGCCCCAGTGGGGGCTGCAGAAGGTAGACATGGTTCCTACCTGTTCTGTCCAGTGACTGCCTCTCCACTTGGAACCCCGACTGTAGACATGTGGAGGGGATCTCACCCCCAACAATGGGTAGCCTGAAATCAACTGGCCTCAGCAAATCGAGCCAAGATCAGCCCAAGATACAAACATCCCATGGATCTGTGAAAATAACTTGTGTATTAGTCCCTTTGCTGTCTCTGAAATGAAATGCCCAACGTCCATAATGTAAAGAAGAGATTTACTTGGCTGAAGGTTTCCAGGGAGTTTATTCTATGATTAGCTGGCTTCAAGGCACAAATGGAGCATGGAAGAGCCTGGCCAGGGAAACGTGTTTACGGCATGGTAACTCTGGGGGAAACACAGAGAGAGAGAGAGAGACAGAGACAGAGAGACAGAGACAGGAAGGGAAGAGAGGAAGGGAGGGGAGAGGAGAGAAAGGAGAGTGAACAGGGGAGAGGAAGAAGGGGAGAGGGGAGAGGGCGGCGAGAACTAGGAACAAAAACCCATGGTCTGGTTCGGCTGCCAGTGCCTCTACTTCCTAGTGGTGCACGCAGCCATGAACTCATCAGTAGATTAACGCACTGATGAATATAGCAGCCTCGGGATCCAACCACCATCTGCAATCTCTCCCTTTGAGTACGTGAGACTTTGAGTGAGGTTTTAGACATAAGCCATGGGATGGATGTTCCACAGGCTGCTGAGGTCTGAGAACTGCCTGTTATGCAATAATGTCATGGGAAATTTTGCTGACAATGTGCTTTGTCAAAACATGGGTGGCTTCTGCAGCACTGATCTCCCCATTCAGTCCAAGATCTTTCTGAACAGGTTTTCTGGGTCTAAGAGCTACCTCGGCATACTGTAGGCATTTTGCAGTTCTCGGTAGCATAGAGATCATTTTCTTGTTCTTCTAACTGATGCTCTGGAGAAAGGTGTGCTGTTTCTGATGGCCCCAAAGCACTACATGAGGCTTACGTGGGCCTCCTTGTGAGTACCTATAGAGTATTATTAGTGATAAGAAGATGATCTGGAGGCCCTTCCCTTTCTAGGAAAATAATATGAATCAGAGCAAATTTGGAATTTGCACCATTCCAGGCAATGGCGATTACTATAATCAGTAAAACCCCAAATCTCAGTGCACTGACACAAAACAGGCTTCTTCCTGCAACTGGCAGCAAGAGGTAGGAGGAATCAGTGAAGGTCCAGGTGTCCTGAGAGTCAGATCTCTGCTGTCTCCTGCTCTAGTCCTTCCTTCCTTCCTTCCTTCCTTCCTTCCTTCCTTCCTTCATCTGTCTCTGTCTCTGTCTCTTTGTCTCTCTCTGTCTCTGTCTCTCTCTCTCTCTCCTTTCAGACAGAATTTCTGTCACTATGCAGTCCAGGCTGGCCTTGAACTCAGTTTGTAGCCCATGAGGGCCTCCAGTTCTGCGATCTCCTGCCTTCATGCTGGGATTATAGCTGTGTGCCACCATGCCCAGCTCTGAGGGTTTCTGTTGTTATTTGTTTACCTTTTTTTTTTTTTCTTTTTGGGAAGGTTCTACAGGGTGTTCACTACTACGTTGGACTTGTAGTGATCCGCCTGTCTACAGCCTCCTAAGAGCTGGGATTACAGGCGCACTCCACCATGCCCAGTCAGTCTCGATTGCCAATCTCAGCACACCCTGGGGGCGAGGCTGGCATGGGAAGCTTGGGGATCAAACCCTCGGCCTCTGTGCCTGAGCGTAGGCACTTCAATCCACTGAGCTGTTTGACTAGCCCCTTGTTGTTTTGACATTAGCGCTCTACCAGAAGACAAAAGAATATGTGTGGGAGGTTTACATGGATCAGGCTTATGAATATCACATGCCCCCATTTGATTGGTCAGGGGCGGCCCTGAGTCACCCACCTCTAACTGCAAGGAAGGCAGGGAACTGTTTGCCTGTGTTTCCAGGAGTGTGAAGGGCAGCTAGCGTGTCTCATCCATAGGAGATAACGATATTACCCCATTAGAAAGTACACCAGGAGCTCTGATTCTGTTTGCAGAAAAGAGAGCTGCCAGGAAGAATGGCTGCTTAAAGTTTCTGCAGTGCGTTTTCCCCATTCCTTGAATAAGACCGAACATTTTCATATTTTGATCTAATAGGACTTTGGGAAAGAAGAATGTGGCTAGGTGAACAAGGGGTAAATAAGAGACAGGAGCCCAAGAAGGCTGTGGACTCTCAGTCCCACCACAGCTGCCAACCACTGGGCGTCCTAGGGTGACTTCCTGTATAACTTTCAACTCTGGGAGCTCCTCTCCAGCCCTCATCCTTGCTACCATCCACCTCTGATAGCTTTACTGACTCTGCTTCAAACCACATGCCCATTGTCTCTATGTATAGCAAAACGATCCTACTTGTGCAAACACAGCCATGCTATTCGTTTCACTGAGATGTGTCAAAGGCTTTCCTCATCCTCATCCTTCCGGACGATGAGCTCTTCATGCCTCCAATACATGCCATCCAGGCTGACCTGCTTCTCTGAAGTTCCCTCTCATCCTCCGATCCCTGGAGGTTACAGCGCCACCATCCTGGACCTTAGGACCTTGATGGCGCTGCTCTCTCATTTGCCTCCAGACCCTGAGGAAGGCTCTCCTCCCACGTGCCTCTCCTAGATAACGACTCCACATTGTTCCCATCTCAGCTGAGAAGACTGTCAGGTGAGGTTGTCTTGACCACTTAGTCTTTGATAGCCTGCGATGAGCTTCCAGAATGCCCTGTGCTCTTCTTAGCATGGCGCATGACTCAGGACATAGCTGGCTCAGTATCTGTCTTCTTCACTAGAGGGAAGGAGGGCCTTGTTTGCTCATCTCTGCTGAAACAAAAAATCTAACAGGGTCCCTGATAAATAGTGGGCAATCATGTTATAGCCTGTGTGTAACCTCATGCCGTCATTGTGGGGCTAGGTGGTTCTCCAAGGTGGCTGAATCTAGGGTGCGCGTTTCTGGGATCAAGGCTGTGTGACTACTAAATCAATCCACTTATGCTTTGGCATACTTCTGGCTAGGATTAAGGGAGTGTGTGCCACACCTTCCTACCTACACTAGCCTGCTTACGATACAAGGGACAGAAAGGGGGCTAATGTGTTCTTGCCTGTCTGCTAACCATGGGCTGTTTCTCTTCTGTGATAGCTATCATGCCACGTGCCTCAGAGCCCGCTGACTACGGGCTGAAACCTCTATAAACTGTAAGCCTAATAAACCCTCCTCCTTTAACTTTAGGTGTCCCGTATTTTATTTCAACAATGATACAAGTAACCTAGACATGTGAGATGTTCACCAAGAGGACGGATATATGGATGAATGCTTGGATGATGGATGGATGCTGTGCTGTGAGCATTTGAAGAAACAATAACTGAGGACCAAAGAAGTCTATGCAGAATTTTGCTTCTCTTGCTAGACATGCAGATTTTCAGCCACTTTTCTGTCTTCTTAGTATAGTTACCTTTACCAGGCCCTTGTCTTAAGTTTCCTGAAAAACGTTCCGATTTGCCGTGATGTGCTGCTCTGTGGCACTGTTGAGCTCACTCCAGGAAACACGATGTACATCTTGAGGAACTGTCGGCTCAGCCTAGCCTCCTCTGCCCACACCGCTTTGGCTTCCCTCTCACTCCTCCCTGTGTGCTGTCCCCAGTCATCACTGCCCCCTAGATCTGAAGAACTTCAGGCCCCACCTCATCCTCACATCTTCTCTTGGCTCACCGCTCTGTCAGATCTTCCCTTTGCTTCTGCAGTGGGAAGAGGAAGGATATATTCTTAGACCTCTCCTACTGCCTGCCTAGGTCTGCGCTGGTCCTCACTTGTCCTACCTATAACAAAGACCATAGTTGCCTCCCTGGTTTGTTTCGAGTGGGGAATAAGTTAGGACATAGGTAACTGGTACAATGAAAATTCTCAAAAATAACCATTTTCTTTCCACCTAAACTCATATTTCAGTTTCTTCATTATATATCAAGATAAAAATAAAGAAACTAATGAGTACAATTTGGTACATACAACCTGTGAGATACTGTGCTATTTTTCCCATATTTTATCTCATCATCTCTAGGTTATGGGTTGTTATGGTTTATGCCTAGTTGTTCCCCTAAAGCCTCATAGAGTCATGGGTGGGGACTTCCAGAGTTTGAGACTTAAATGATGATCCACTGGGATTACGTGTTTCACTACTGTTGGGATTATGGTCTGAGTAGTACTGAGACTATGGGTGTGGCCTGAGGCTGATAGGCCAAGGCAGAGAGCCTGATGTAATTTAAAGAGAGAGAAAGAGAGAGAGAGAGAGAGAGAGACAGAGACAGAGACAGAGACAGAGACAGAGACAGAGACAGAGACAGAGACAGAGACAGAGACAGACAGACAGACAGACAGACAGACAGACAGGTGAGAGCTGTTGCTTTCTGCTCCCCTGTTTGGTCCGTTGCCTCTGTAGCAATTGTTGCTGTTCCACCGCCATGAACTGGATACTCTCTGCTCTGTTTCACTCAGCCTTGGGCCAGCCGAATATGGACTGAAATCCGCAATAACTGTGAACTAAATGAACCTTTCCTTCCTTCACTTTGAGTGTCGGTTATTTGTCCCAGCAATGAGTAAAAAGTAACTAAGACATGGGTATTATTTGTTTATTTTAAAGATAAGAAAAAAGATACTCTACAAGGTTGAGCAGGAGGTAACCACCCTCATTCCTGAGCTTTAGGTAGGAAGCATCCTCCACGAGGTGGGTGGTGAGTCAGGGATGTTCCATCCATCATCAGTTATGTATACAACCCTGGATTCTTTGCCTGGCTGAATCCTTCCTTCAGTTGCCTGTCTCTGTACAGCGTGTTGGTGTAACCTCTCTTCTCTACTGTACAGTCAACCTAGGGGGGTGGGGTCCAGTTTCAAGGAGGAAGTCTGTGTTTTAAGGTGGATGCACAAATTAGAAAACTTATCACCTCAGCCACATCATTCCGTTTCAAGTGATCTTAGCAGCAATAAAAATAATTCTTAAACATCTCAATGTGCCTCTCTCCCTTTCTGGGAAATTCTGTTTGCTAACGTTCCATAACTTTCGTAAGTCCAAATGCTGTGTCTTGCTTCTTGGAGGATAAAGAAGCAAAATTTGTGCTCTTAGTCCCTCTTAGCCAAATACAGACTCAGATGCCTCTGCTGAGGCAATGCGCTCCCTTATTCAGCTCCATTCCTCAGCCCATTGCAGTGAGGTGGCCATCAGCTAACGCAGATTCTTTCTGAGACCCCAGAAGCACCATTTACACACTCAATGGAGAGGAGCACAGTGTATGACCATCATGATTTCACCAGGAGTGAATCTGATATGAAATATGCTGGAGGTTTTCCAGTGGCTTGGTAGAAAAAGACTTAAAATTGCTTAAGTACACTCTACTTCAAGGACAATGGCACTGCCACAGGGATATAATTCTACCAATCATGATCCAGTAATGAAGCCAGGGCTGTCTACCTGAGGCCTTTTGAAGAAGTTGTTCTTTCACAAATGCTCTACACACTGTTGCAATCAATAAAGTTTGAATTACTGTTTATTTTCCTCTAATTCTTCTTCTTCTTCTTCTTCTTCTTCTTCTTCTTCTTCTTCTTCTTCTTCTTCTTCTTCTTCTTCTTCTTCTTCTT
>PVJA010057420.1:0-10443 GCA_004027025.1 Myocastor coypus
GGCTGGGACTCGGGTCTGGGCTGGAACAGGAAGTTAGTTGCAGGAACGCAGAGGTGGGGCAGAGGGGCGCAGGCAGCTTACCCGCGGCGGTCGCATGGGCTCTGCTACTGGCTGGGACTCGGGTCTGGGCTGGAACAGAGAGTCTGGCTTCTTAATGAGACAGTGGAATATTTTCAGGGTGCTAGAGGAAAATAAGGGCCAACTTTGAGTTCTAGATTTTGTACAACTCCTTCAAAAACAAGGAGAAAATAAAGGCAAAAATCTTGTTCTATAAAGAAACTATCAGCAACATACACTACTACTTTTTGAAGTTTTGACAAAAAAATTCTCAAAGCATCAGTGATACAAATGATAATCTTGTGAGTAAATATGAACAGACTCCAGTTGTATAAAACAATAAGATGTTAGTTCTATTGCTGCTATAACAGATTGCCACAAATCTAATAGGTTATAAAGCATAAATCTATTATTGTGTAGTTTGCTAGGTTTGAAGTGTGACTGACGCAGATCTTGCTGAGCTGAAACTTTGTATCAGCAGCACTGTGTTCTACAGTCACATCTCCCTCCAATTCTACAGCTGGCAGAGGTCACTGGCTTTTAAGAATTTTTTTTATTTAACTGAGTCCACTTGGATGCAACAAAATGATCTCTTCATTTTAAGGTCCTTAACCTAAATCTCATCTTATCTACAACCCCCTACCTTTTGTCATAGGTTCTGGGAACTAGGATATTGTCATTTAGTGCAAGGGCATTAAAGGTGATCTTTCATGTATGATGACTTGATTTAATGATTTTCAACTTTGCCATGGTGCAAAAGCAATGCATTCAGTAGAGTCTGCACTTGGAATATTGAAGTTTTATCTTTTCCAAGGGTGGTGACTGTCAACTGTTGATCAACTTGTAATACTCAGCTTACTTGAAACAGCATGAAGCTGAGTATGGGAGGCCCACATGGGGATTGTTGTCGGCAGCATCATAGGCAGAGCTGGAGAAGAAGAGGTGGAGCTGATGCGAGCTGTTGCTTCTTCTGACTTTCCAATATGAACTTATCATTAGAGGAGCTAGGGACATTCCTGTTGCTGACAATGGCTGTGTTACTTTCCAGTAAAGAGCTCTGGTCTTTACTCTGAGCATTGCTTCTTGGCTTCACAAGAAGATTCCACAGCCCGCTGGCACAGATTCTTCATGCCAGGAGCACAAACTCTCTAACTTTCACAGCTGTCCTTTCCAGAGCAAATCTGTGAAGCAGGCCTGTTTGCGATGTGATCATGGGCTCTAGGCCTCCAGCTGGACTCGGAGGCATTATCATGGGTTATCAAGGTTTTAGCAGATTCATTCAAGACATTGAGTGGGATCCAGGCCCTCAGCTGAATTCTTAGGTCTCTAGTGTATGGACAGATATCCCACACTCTTTTTTATTTGACTCTTTGGTTGACTACTATAAAATGATCCTATAAATTATGTGTCCCATATTAAATTGTTTTCCTTGTAAACCCGGACTACAACACTAGGGTAGTGTTATGTGCTATAATACTCTCATGGTCCTGGGCCGTGTCACTGAGCTGCAACTACAGAAAAAACATATACTCATAAGGAGAGAATCTATAGTGTTTCATGTTGCTAAACTACAGCGTTCCATTTTCAATTTGTGTTGTTTATCAAGACAGTATTCTCCTAAGTTCAAGAGAATCTTTACTACAAATAATAGTAAGTGTTGCCGTTCATATTTTTCTAAACAATGTTCAATAATACTCTATGGAAAAGCAATGATCACAAACAAGTAAAAAGTTTTAATGCTAAAAGGATGGCAGATCTCCTTCAGTTTTTCTATTGTTTCAAAGCAACTCCATTAAAAAAATTCATTTCTAAAAGTAAAATTTATGAAGCAGATTGTGAACTCTGTATGAAAGAGTTAGGATCCAAGAAAAGCCAAAACTTTCTTGACAAAGTAGAATGTAGTAGGGAGGCTTTTCCTACTATGACTAAATTCATTCATATGTTATAGTAATTAGAACCATGTGAAACTGATGCTGGGGTAGATCCCTGGGGGAAAAACCCTCAGAAAACCCAGGTGTATTCCCACACATAGTTGAAAACTTGATGTATGACCACATAGCAATAGAAAGCGATGAAGAAAAAATGGGATTTATTCAATCTGGAGAGCTAGGGCTGCTGTTTATTTGTATAGAGGCAATGAGTTCCATTGTCCCTTCTTACCACACAAAAAGTTAATTCCCAATTTTGATCAGCTCATGATACTGTTTCCCTTAACGCTTCATACATCAGCACTGTCTATTCCTTTTCGTTGTCACATTCCAGTGTAGACTTGTTGGGAACAGCAGGTCAGTGCTCTGGTCTTCATTGTTGCTCACAGATTCCATAGCTCTCCCCTCATTGTGGGGCACTTGGCTTCTTTATTCTTCTGAATTTCAGAACCAAAGTGATGACTCAATGTTATGTATGAGATTTGGGGCCCAGAACACATTCCTAAGGCTTCACAGGACTGAAAGACTGGCTGGAAATGTGGGAGGAATGTAGGGGGAGGTTTGGTGGTTCTTTGTTTTGTTTTATTTTCTTGCATGCCAACTAAAAAATGAATTGTCTGCGTGTTTCATAAGTGGATTTAATAATAAAATGTGAACAATAATAATAAAATTTAAAAGAAAGTGTAAAATATTTTAAGAGTCCAGAGAGTAAGTAAAATTTTCTTCAGACAAATAAGTACCTGCTATTAAGGAAAAATTGTTATGATTAAGCACCTTAAAATTAAAAACTTCTGGCCCGGCAGATGGCTCAGTGGTCTAAAGTGCCTGCTTAGGAAAGCTTAGGCGGCTGGAGGGACCACGGTTTGATCCCTGGCACCACATGCTGCGCCAGCCCTGCCCTCAGCACAGGCTGAGCCAGCCATAAAAATAAATAAACAAAAATTAAAAACTTCTCCTAAAAAGGGTAATAAAAGAAAAAAAGAGACAAGAACAAAAATTTAAGATTTTTTGAAAGCAAGTGGTAACATTTAATCTTATGTCCAATCTTACATAACGATATCTGCTCATATGAGCAACAGATTTAAAGATAAAAATAGATAATATATCAACCATCGTTAATCAGATACTCTTGTTTTGAAAATGTGTAACACATGTATTATTATATGTTACTCTGTTTCTGTCTTTCTGATTTTTATTCTTACTTTTGTTTTTACTCTTCAAAATAAAATAAAATTATAATAAAAAGAAATATATCATAAAGAAATCTCCATAAGAGCCACCTACAAAGTAGAAATTATTTACTGTACATTAGAGACAGAGGCTTAGTTTCTAGATTATACAAACAAGGGCTAAAAGTTCTTAAGAAAAATGAATGAAAACTTCAGTAGTAAAGCAAAAGGACAACAAATGTAGATCATCCCTTCAAGTGAGATGAAAAACATGTAGCTAGTAAGCATTAAAAAATTCTGGACTCCCTTGATGGTTACAAAAATGCAAATAGCTTTTCAGTATGACTTTCACACCCAGAAGACTGGCATAAATAGAAAACTCTTATAATGATAAAAACAAGCAAAAGTGAAAGACAACTATTTATGATGCTGGAGGGTATAGATACTGACTGCTTTAGAAAACTATATAGATGTCACTGATACCTTGGAAATGAATTCAGCAAATGCTCATGGATTGAAGTCTCTCTTGTCAGTCTGGGACATGTTCAAGAATGTTTATAACAGAACTAATTGAACTAGCAAGGGGAAAACAGAGTAGTAAATAACCCAAAGATCTATCCATAGGGGATGGATAAATAAAGTAGGGTACAGTCATAGGATTCACCATAATAAAAATGAACTACAAGTGTACACAGAGAACATGGATTAATCCCAGAAACAAGGAAATGAAGCAAAACAAGGAAAACAGAAATGAAAAATTAAAGCTGCATTTACAATTGACTTGAAAATCAAGTCTATGGAGTCAATGGGGGATAAAGAAAACTTTAAAGCTGCTGATAATGATCTATGTCATTTTATTTTTCTTTAAAATTTAATTAGTCTTTGTATTACATAAAATATTTAAGAATAAAATATGAGAACATGAGAGTATTTACTCAATAATTTTCTCTGGTAAATTGAAAGTATTTTTTTAAAGCATAACGAACTGCCTTGCACAGAATAAATGTAAAGCATATGCTAGCAATTTTTTTTTGTTGCTATTATCTCCTCCTTAAATTTTCATCTTACTTTCTGATTTGTGCTACATTCCTGCTGTTTTCCCATTCATCTTCTTTCTCTTGGCCTCATCCTTTCTTCCTGCCCCCAGAAGGTAGTATATTTGTACACTCTTCTGAGGTGACTTCAGGATACCTCAGGACCACAAATCCTGGGAGGCCAAAAAAAAAAAAAAAAAAAAAAAAAAAAATTAGCTTCTTCATAGAAAGAAATACTACTACAAAACTATCACTTGAGGATAATGTGATTCGTTCTGTAGTGACCAGACTCTAGGCTACAAAGTTTGATAGAAATGTTTATCTAAAGTATGACTTAAATTTTTTTTAAAGTATGAGATTGCTAGTATAGAAAAAACCAGAGAGCCAAGGCGATAGATCATATATGTGTGCTAAAGTAAGTATGTCTTATGATTATTTTGATAAAATACTACGTAGAAATTTGTGTATACTACACTAGAGATCTCTCTGAATATGAGAAAGATAAGAAAGTAATATTTTATGATAAATGTTTTTATCTCTACACAAATGTTTGGATGTCTACACATTGCAGTTTGCATATATATATATATGCATATATATGTATATACATATATATATATATATATATATATATGTATGGAGAGAGAGAGCGAGAGAGACAGAGACAGAGACAGAGTGACAGAGAGAGACAGACAGACAGACAGAAACAGAGACAAAGACAGAAAAAACTCAGTAAGATGTAGCAAATCCAGTATTTTAATCTACTAAGAAGGCTGATTCTTAGTTCTTTCAGTTGAGAATGAGAACAGAAAAACTACTCTCATAGGTAACATGTCACTAATGCAGCAAAGCCAGGTACCAGGATGTATTAGTCAAAGAAACAAAGCAACTAAGATAGTTTATATTGTGTCATATCATATCATCATATCATACTTGCATACAAATATACATACACGCATCTACCCATGTTTAAGAGCAATTCAGCACCAAGATGTGACATTACAAACTTGTAGAAGCCAACTGGGTACTCTGTTGCTTTTATGACATGCTTATAGGATGTTCCCTTTGTCCTCTATAAATATTTGCTGAAATAAACTGTCAGTGGTCCAAAGAATAGAAAAAGCAGGCAGGCACAACAAGCTTATTTGATCACAGTTTTAAGTGACCTAAGAATGCTCAAGACAGGGTGCAGCGTGAACTATCCATTTTTATGTTTGATTCCACAGAGCAGAGGCAGCTCTCAACAAATGTGATTTGAATTCATGGAAATGGATCTGCTGGGGAAAGCCAGCAAGGCTGGTCTGTGCCAGCTCCGCTTTTACCTTCAGCTGTAGCACCTCCTATTCCAAGGTGCAAGGCGCGACCTCCCTGGGAGGAAGGCTTTCCAGCCAGCCAGCCTGCCTTCCTTCTCTCTTTCCTTTCTTCCTCTCTCCCACACTCTAGTAAAGTTGAGAGATGAGGAACACAAAGTTGAGCCCATCATGGGCAGTTTAGCAATTTAGAAAGATCCTGTAGTCCAAGCTCTCCAAAGGCGGAGGCAGGAGTACCACCGAGAGTTGGAGGCCAGTCTGGACAGTATGGTGAGTTTAGGGACAACCTAAACTAGCTAGTCAGATACTGTCTCAAGAAAAAGCACACAAATAAAGAACGACCAAACAAACAAAAACATTTACGAAAGGCCTAGGATACGGCCTAGTGTGAGGACCCTGGGTCCGATCTCTAGCAGTGGGGGAAAATATGTTACATTTGAAAAGCAAGAAAAAGATTTTATGCAAAAGATGAAAAGCATAGAACCATTGAAAAAGTGTTGATCCAACTACATGGGCAAATAGCTTTTCAGTTTTCTTACTTCCAGATGACAGTAATAAGCCCTTACATCAAAAGGTATTGTGAAGATTAAACAAATGTATGTAGAACAAGATTAATGTAACAGTGCTGATGATCTTTGTTGTTGGCAAAGAAAAGAATCAGTATTAGTTTTTGTTTCCTGGGAAAAAGAAAGGGTGACAGAAAAGAAAAAGAGAACCAGTAGGAGGAGGTAAGGAGGAGCCAGAGGAAAAGGAAAAAGCTATAGAAGAGAGGAAGCATGAAATTTAGCAAAGAATCATGCCATAAAAGAAGGCCAGGGATGTTTTGGTTAGCTATTTCAAACATTCTTGAGAAACCAATCCTGAAACCTTGTAACACCTCAAACCTATATACTCTCCTTTGTTGGCGTTCAAAAGACTTTAGTCTAGAGCCAGGCCTTTAGGAACTCACTTTTCTCTGTGAAAAAAAAAAAGACTTTATAGGGTTTACAGGGTCTCACTACATAGATAGGATTTATAGTGATTGTCCTGTTTTCAGTCTCCCAAGCTCTGGGATTACAGGTGCATGCTACCATGACCAGTCTCAATTGCCATCTCAGTGAGCCCAGGAGGTGGGGGGGGGGTTGGGGAGGGTGGGGAGGGTGGGGTGCAGTGCAGCTACGAGATCAAACTCCGATCCGTATCTGCCTAAGCAGGTACTTTAATCCACTGAGCTACATGGTCAACCCCTGTACTGTCTTCTTAAAAATTAATCTTTTGTTTATTTATTTATTTATTTATTTATTTATTTTTTACAGATAATATCTTACTAGGTACCTATAAGCATTCTGAGAGCTGGAATTATGTTATGGGTCACCACACTCAGTTCTCAGTACATAATCTTATCCAGATTTTAAGCCCTTCAAAGCTAGCACATGTATTTTAAAAAAAAATAGCAGTAAACTTTTAATTTTTTATTTTCCTTTTTCTTTTTGAACACGCAGATACACACAAATCAGGGTAAACATAAGAGGACATCAAAGATATGATTGGTCAACACAGAAGTAGAAATTTTTAACAGTTTTAAACAAATTATCTACATTCTTAGTCAATTTTTGTTAGAAAGATTTTATCCAAGAGTATTCAAGCTTCTATCAAGACTTTTTACTTTTTGGATTATATATTTGTCACAAGTAGAAAATAAATACTAACATCTTTTGGATGTAGTACAAATCTACCTCTTATTGGTACCACTGGATAGTAAATTTTTGTTTAAGCAATTTTCATTGTTTGCTTATATTAACTATGTGGTGAGTAAAATAAGCTCCATTGTTTATTTCTGGTGTTTTCTGCTTTCTATACTTATGTTAGTAAATTCTAGAAGATGAGAAGCAATGAACAAGCCTCTTTTCTTTTGAAATATATCATTTTTATAGCTGAAAGAATTATCAAAATTTTATAAAAGTTTGACTTACAGCCCATCACATCTATAATGAGCATTTCTTTTTTAAATCTGAAGTAGCAACATTTAAATTTCATATGATGAAACAAGTCATCCCCATTACAATGTTCGCCTTACTTCCTTAAGGAAGCTAAAATCAACTTCCATAGTAGAAAATTCCAAAGTCTTTTTTTGGGGGGGGTGGGACTGGGGTTCACGACCTTGCACTTGCCAGGCAGGCACTTGTGTCATGGAGCTGTCTCCCCAGCACCTAAAATATTTTAATATAGATTTGTGTGTGATAATAAGTAACAAGTGATAAAAATAAATCCTCATTGTGCAATTATAAAATGATTGAGCATATACATTCAAGTCTTCATCTTAGCCTTAATCTGGAATGCTTTCTGTTAAGGTCCCTGATTCTTATATTGTTTAGAAAATAGAAGTAATTCACATGTTTATGATAACAAAATAGCAAACTTACCTATATCTAATTCTACAAAAATATTCTGGTCTCCCTGTGGCTTTTAAAGATGAACTGTAGGTAAGAGTCATAGCTTTGCGTTAAGGCCAGGGCCTTCCTAGATCCCCTCATATCAACTTGATTCTATGTACAATTGTCCCCTCAGACTTCTGGGTCGCCAATTCCTCCCTCCCTACTGACCATCTCAATGGTGTCTCTTTGAATCTGCCTTCCATTCCAGCTAACTTCTGTTTCTCTGCTTCCTCTGCCGGTCACCCCCTCAGACTCTTCTACTCTCACTCTGCACTGCTCTTCTTTCTCCACCTTCTTGTGAGCTTGTGCTAGTCAGATTTTGATCTTGGCTTTCTTGTCAGAAGCTCTTGTTAAGGTCCCAAGTGACCACCACATTGCCATATCTGATGGGTAATTCTCATCCTTATTTGATGGAAAGCTCATCAGTATTCTTTTTCTTCAAATACATAGTCATTCACAACTAGAAATGATGCCTTTATTGATATTTTTTCATATATTACATGCCAATACTTTTCAGTTTCCTTTGGTGGTCCCTTTAATTTGTTCAGTTTTCAAACTCTGTGCTGCTTAGAGCCCAATAACTGTCCATATTCTGTCTCTATGTGAGCTCCTGTAGCTTCATGGCTTTTCATGGCATCCCACTAAAACCACCCAATGTACAATTCTCAGTCATCTCCATCTGCATGTCTAGTGTGCTTCTTAAAATTAATTAAACTTTGTATTGCTTCTTCAGAACTTCTACTCCTTTATTATCTCAGCAAATAGTGTATCAATTCTTCCAGTGGCATAAGCCAAAAATTTTGGAATAATAATTGCTAAAGCATCTTACCTTTCTATGTTTTCTGAAAATATACCTTAAAAATCCCACAATCTGATCGCATGTCACTTTCTGCTTCCATATCTCCTCTATTCCCTTTGCTCATCACCTCCAAATGTGATTTTCCTTACAAATAGTGTCATTGAAAATGTAATTAACTAAGAAGAGGTAGCACTGTAGTAGGGTAGTCTCCTAATCCAATATGATGGGCGTTCTTATAAGAAAATGGCCATCTGAAGATGCAAAGATAACCACATAGGGAAACTCATAAGAAAATAAGGACAGAAGTTGGAGGGATGCAGCCACAAGCCAAGGACTTCTAGAAACACCCGTCGCATCCTGTGCAACTCTTGGTGTTGCTAGGGTGAGTATGGTGAGAGGATGGAGAAAAATGGACAAAAGTCAGCATCGAGAAAACGGAGGCTCTATGGGGCCCTCTCTCCTGATGGGAGGATGGAGAAAAGAAGAGGAGAAGATAGAAGACAAGAAGGAGGAAGGGGAAGAAGAGGAGGAAGAGAGCTCCAAGGGCTACAGCATGCTTGCTTATACTCAAGAGACTGAATATTATGTGAGACCTGTCTGTATAGTAGTTTAGCCACGTGGCTTATCTCAGGCACTGTGTTCCTTCTTGAGACTAGATAGTTTACCCGTGTGACTTTTCTCAGGCAACATGTTCTTGAGGCTGACCTTGATCAATTTCCAGCTTCAGCCATTCCTAAAATATCTCATATTATATAATTTTGATTTGGGGCCTACAAATGCCTCATTTCCCCAAAAATTAACCTAAAAGATAGATTTTCAAACAATAAAAAAACTATTTATCAAAATGTATATCAAATCCTGGAGGAGAGAATTATTTCAAATCAGTTAAGAAAGATCATATGTCTCTATTTGAGAGGACATGTTATTTTAAGACAAATATTATTTCAAAGAAAAGCTTATCTTATTTAGTAGTAGTGGTAGTATTATTACTCTAAAATTATTTTAATTAATAAATGAGTAATAAGCAATACAAATAAGTTCTTATACTATCAGTGTTAATAAGCAATGTAAGTGTTAAGTGTTAAGTTAAATTGAACCTAATAGCTTATTTTTGCTTACACCCCCCAAGGGCTACATACATAGTCCCCACTACTACAAATTAGGCAATCAAGCTTCCCCCATTTAAGGAAATCTCAGAGATCACCCCATGTGCAGTGCAATGGATCAGCCTCACCTTGGGGAAACCACCTTCCTGATCATGGCATCTTTCCTGCCAGGTATTTTTTGTTTATGTTTCAATGAGAAAGAATATGAATTCATGTAATTGCCTTTTCTTTCTTTCTTTCTTTCTTTCTTTCTTTCTTTCTTTCTTTCTTTCTTTCTTTCTTTCTTTCTTTCGTCTTCTTCTTCTTCTTCTTCTTCTTCTTCTTCTTCTTCTTCTTCTTCTTCTTCTTCCTCCTCCACCTCCTCCTCTTCTTTCCTCTTCCTCCTCCTCCACCTCCTCCTTCTCTTCTTCTCCTCCTTTCTTTCCTTTCTTCTTCTTTTTCTTCTTCTTCTTCTTCTTCTTCTTCTTCTTCTTCTTCTTCTTCTTCTTCCTCTTCTTCCTCCTCCTCCTCTTCTCCTTCTTCTCCTTCTCCTTCTCCTCCTGCTCCTGCTGCTGCTCCTGCTCCTTCTCCTTCTCCTCCTCCTGCTCCTGCTGTTGCTCTTCCTCCTCCTCCTCCTCCTCCTCCTC
>PVJA010057421.1:0-10447 GCA_004027025.1 Myocastor coypus
TAACTCGCTTTCTACAAAGCCTTCACCTCTATCATTATCCCTATTTCCTGTCTTTCCCACCAGCAGGGACTTCCAGTATTTAGTTAATTTAAATCTTCCTTTTACCCCCAGTATAAAATGAAGACTGACTTTGTTTTTTAAAATTTTTTATTTTACTTATTTATTTTTTTCTTGTTTCAGAACCTTTGTTTATTCACTCATTTTTATGGCTGGCCCAGCCAGCCCGGAGGGCAGGGCTGGTGCAGCATGTGGTGCCGGGGATCGAACCGCGGTCCCTGAAGCCACCCAAGCTTTCCCAAGCAAGCGCTTTAGACCACTGAGCCATCCCGCCAGCCCCCCTTTCCTTAAATATAATTAATAATTTTAAAAGTCCATTTTAGTATTTGAGTGATATAAAGTCTATTACAATACTATGCCATGCTGGGCCCACCCCTAGGGTGAACTGACAGGGTGATTGAGACTGGGCGTTGTGGCATGTACCTGTAATCCCAGCACTGAAAACAGGAGAATCACTATGATTCCGATCTATGTAGTGAGACCCTCTATACCCTGTACACCCTGTAGACTGTGTCCTAAATACAGAGGGAAAAGACTAAAAATAAAAAGAAATGAATACTAAACTTACTTTTGTGGAAAAAAATTACAGATTTCTAGATCTTAAACATGGAATGGGTCTAACTTCTCTTTAAAGAACGAACAGACCCAGGGGAAGAGGACAGTGACTTAACAGGAATGATTCAGACAAAATCCTCCAGTCGTAAGAACTGGCCCTGATGTCCAGATTTCCACTATTAGAATCAAGGGCTTGATCTACTACACATGCTGGCAATAAGTTCTCTGGTCTTATATAATTCTCTGCTCTCTCCAGACAGTCTATGTGATCTTAACTATCTCCATTAACTCAAAATTTCATTATTTCATCAAGTCAATATTATACTTAACTGTAGCGATTAGGATACTTGTTGTTTTCTTATTGTTTAAATTTTGCTTTAAATTTTCTTTTTCTACATCAGTTAAACAGAACTGTGAGTTTTGTTCTAGCATATTTATCCATGCATATAACATATTGTGAAGATTGCCCACCCCCACTACTCAATTTTACTTTCCTCCTCTTCCTGATGCCCCTTGATCTAAGAGTCTTTTATTTACTTTCCTGACATTCACCTTTTTCTCCATTTTGGTTTACTGCACATATGAGAGAAAACATGCAATGTTAACTTTCTCAGTCTGGCTTATTTTACTGAAAATACTGTTCACAAGTTCCACCTATTTTTCCAAAGGTGACATGATTTCATTCTCCTTTATGGCTGAATAATATTTCATTATTATGTAATTATTAACAAGTGCAGAGATGTAAATATTGTTATAAAGTTCATTTTTAGATTTTCTACAGTACTTTGCAATAGCAAATGCAATTTACTATGCCAAAAACTGAAAGGAGTTACCTTTTATCTAAGAAGTGCATTGAAACGCAACTTTGAAAGATCATCATTCTGCTAGTTTCCATGGCTGATGTTCTTTGATTGAAATGCAAATCAGTTTTCTCCAGAATAACAATTAGTGCTGAGAATTCCAGTATACGGAAATAAGAATACATGCTTTTTAAATATGCCATTTGTTATTTTTCTTTGGAGCTTTTAAATTCAGGTTTATATGTAGGAAATCTACTGATTTGACTATTTTTCTGAGAAGAAGGAACATGTCAGTTTTTAATTTCAAAGTTAATGTAACTGTGATGTTTGCTGATTCATCTTCTGAATATGTTTTCTTAAGCATACAAAGACTAGATATTCAAATTATGGGCAAGTGTTGCCTTTTATAGGATAATTTTCTCCTTTTTCCTTTTGAGAAGCATGCTTCATTAAAAGCAGAGGTATATAAAGTCATTTTCATTGCTTTTGCCTGGCCTGCCACCATAGTATTCTCTCTTTTCTTTTTAATTTTCTCTATTTAGAACAGGGTCTGTAGTGTCTCACTACATAGATTGGACTCTTAGTGATTCTCCTGTTTTTATCCTCCCAAGTGCTGGGATTACAGCCTCACGCTGCCACACTCAGTGTTAATTGCCATCTGGGTGGGGCTGGCATAGCAGGCCATGGATTGAACCCAGGCCACAGTGCTCTCCCTAAGCAGACACTTTAGTCCTCTCAGCTATCAGGCTGGCCCGGTACTCTCATAATATAACTTTTCTCAAATACACAAATCTGCTAGATTTTTTCAGCAAAATCTAAAGTGTGACTTATTGCTTTATCAACCAAATTTTGAAGTTGGCAACTTTAACGTATAGGACTTTATATCTGACCATGTATTTGTTGTAGGCAGCTAAATTAAATAGAAATATTATAGGCAGTCAGATAGGGCCAGGCCCCCCAGGACAATATGAAAAGCAACTTGACTGTGTAGCTTTGCAAGAGACACGTACCTGTGGGCCAGACCTTGAAACAAAAGGGTAAAGAAATGCAGCCACCCAGTCAAAGTATCAGGGATTGATATTCTAAATGAGTATCAATCGCCCTAAAAGAGCCTAAAGCATCAGAAACTCAACCCCAACAGGAAGAACCCTTATTCCATATTCATGCCCACTTGCTAGGTGACTTGCTTCCCAATTTAATCAATCTCACCTGAACAGTGATGCTTGTAATCTCATTGGTCAGTCATGAGTTTGTCCCACCTCATGACCACTTAAGCAAGTTTCCTTAGGTCTGCCTTATCCCATGGTTTTGCCCTATAAGACCCCCAAAGAAATACAATTCTGGGGGCAACACACTCAGGCCCCCCTTCTGTTGCCCTCTTGGACAGAAGCTTTCTTTCCCAATAAAATTTCTATTCTAAACCTCCGTATCGTTCCTAAGATTCATTGTTCAGTTTTACAGAACATGAACTCATCCAAGTGTTTTTCAGGTTAAAAAATCAGTTTTTCTTCCTGCATCATATCAAATCCACAGATAATTCAAGCTCTCTTTCTGCTTCTTCTCCTCCTTCTTCCTCTTGGTACTAGAAATTGAACTCAAGACTTTGCACCTGCCTCAGAGGTGCTGTTCCACTGAGGCATATCCCTAGCCCCCAAGTTACTTTTCTATGTATGTACCTTTTAGCTTTTAATGTAAATATTAACTGATAAAATAGTCAAAAGGACAAAATTAAGTGATTGTGTTTTAATCCTACAAAAAGAAGTATGTTTTTGTGTTCTTCATCACTTCATTTATATCACTGCCAAAATACTCAGGGCAATAGGAAATACAATAAGAAGTATGTTTTGACTTTTTGATGTTGAAAGGAATGAACAGATTTACTAGATGCCATGAAAAAATTGCATTCTACCAGACATTAACTTTTGTCAAGAACTAATGTTTTGTATACACCCAAAAATTTATATGTGAATCTGCTCTCAACTGTGAAGGTGTTTGGAGGTAGGACTATGAGAAAGAAATTAGATTGTGAAGCTAGAGCCTTTGCAAGTAGGATTAGGCGGAGAGCCTTAAGAGCTTCCTCGCCTCATATGCTACATGAGAACACAGGAAATGATTGGCTGCCCACACAGTAGAAAGCAGGCCCTATAGCTGGGTGTGGTGGTGCACGACTATAATCCCAGCACTAGGGAGGTTGGAGCAGGAGGATCGGTGAGAGTTCGAGACCAACCTGGGCTACAAAAGTGAGTTCAAGGCCAGCCTGAACTGCATAGCAAGAACCTATCTCAAAAAAAAAAAAAAAAGAAAGAAAAAAGAAAAAAGAAAGTAGGCCCTATGCAGATAGGAAGTATATCAAAATCTCACTCTTGGATTTCCTCTAGAATTGTGAGAATTTTCTGTGTTTAAAAGCTACCTAGAGGGTAGGGAAGATAGCTCAGTGGTCTTAACTGCCTGCTTAGGCCAGCTTACCCAAGTGAAGGAATCATGATTCAATCCCTGGTACCACATGCCACATCAGTCCAACCCCTACAGTGGGCTGAGCCAATCAATCAATCAATCAATCAATCAATAAACAAATGCTACCTAGACTATGATGTTTGTCTTGTAACAGCTTAAATGGACTACATCATATATCTATAATATTGTGTGTCTCAAATGATTCTACCAATGGAGTTCAAGTTTATCTGAAAACAAACAGTTATAATAAAAACATCATAGTGAGTTAGTTGTAATATTTAAGGAATAGTTACATTTCCAAAGATTTTTATTTAAAAATATAGAATTTATGAAGAAAAATTATAAATGCACACTACATCTTCTTCAATAGATGTACCTGTTTCCCTTTGACCATATCTTAAGAAAGCCAGGCAATAAAGGCTAAAAAGTATTACAGGTTAAAACCAATTATCAACATTAATATTTTCCATGAGTTATCCTATGATGAAAATATTCTGTATTTATGCTCTTCAGTGAGTAGTCACTAGATACATGACTCCAAAGAATACATACTATGTTATTCTATGACTTAATTATGTTTAATTAATTCAAATATCATTAATAACCATATAAGATTATTTACTACTAGATTACATAGTACAGATTCAGATTTTTCATATAAATTTCTGTCAACTAAGCAGGAAAGGGAAAGGACATGGAGGGGGAGGACAGAGTTATCCAGATTAAATTTTCTTAGGAATGAATTCTGTACTTCATTACTCACAAGTTGCATGGATTTAGACAAGTTATGTGACTTACATGAGTTTTACTTTTCTCATGTATAGTGCTATTGTAGTGGGCTCTTTTTTTAAAAGCATTTTTTTATTTATGTTTTTTCTTGTTTTAGAACTTTTGTTTGTTTATTTATTTATTTTTATGGCCAGCTCAGCCTGCCCTGAGGGCAGGGCTGGCACAGCATGTGGTGCCAGGGATCAAACCACGGACCCTGCAGCCTACCAACCCTTCCTAAGCACGCGCTTTAAACCACTGAGCCATCCTGCCAGGCCCAAAAATTACATTTTAAAGCACTATAGATTTCAGATTTTTTAGGGTGGGGAATTAGGGATGCTTAAACTATTAATTCTATGCAAATTTTCTGAAATAATCAAAAAGACAAAATCTGAAACAATTTTTCTCCCTAGCCATTTAGATAATACTGAACCAGTACTTTATGGTAGATTGAGGAAGAAAAACTGTTAAATATCCTAGCAGAATCAAAGAGATTTCTTATAGCTGTTCCTTGAAACATCCACTGACATTACATTTTACGAAAAAAAGCTGAATCAGAATCATTATTGGGGCAATTTTAATAAAAGTTTTAGAATTGAACAAGTAGTTGCTTTAGTATTTTTATATTAATTATTTCATTGTGTAATTGCACCAGTGTATTGTAAAATACCCTTGTGAAATAGAAGTTCATGAAAATTCAAAGGTAGATGTTAAAGACTAACAAAGGTAGACATTTGTGTGTTATAGCACATATTAAGATAGGGAAAGTTTGTGCACAGACTTTAATTTCTTTGTTCTGTATAAGTTGTTTTATCGTTAAAAGTTGTGTGGGAGGGGCCTGGCAGGATGGCTCAGTGGTCTAAAGCGCCTGCAGGAGGCTGCAGGGACCACAGTTCCATCCCCAGCACCACATGCTGCACCAGCCCTGCCCTCAGGGCAGGCTGAGCCGGCCATAAAAATAAATAAATAAACACAGAAAGTTCTGAAACAAGAAAAAAAATCTAAAAAAAAAAAAGTTGCGTGGGAAACTCCCCAAAATTCATTTCACTACCAAAAGGAAAAGACTTTCTGCAGTGCAAAGGGATTTGTACTTGAAGATACACCAGTGAGCAGAAGATCATATGGAGCATTCTGTAAAAGGAACACTTTTCAAATCTTCAGCTGCCTGGGAAACCTTCACACAGAAGCACTTCTTCTTTGTTGTAAAGCTGGGAAGCGTTAGCTATAGTACACTCCAGGGCTAGACCAGACCAACTGAAGGCCCAAGGAGTGTAAGTTAAGGATCAGCTCTGTTTTACTATTTTCTTTAATTGAACTTTTAGAATTTGGCAAAAAAGTACTACTCCCATAAACCAATAAAAAAGAAATCGATGGTTTCCTACAAATTAATACTGCATTCCTTTTTCAGAGTCTAAGGAGTACTTAATTTTCAAGAGCTATGTGTGAATATTGACATTTCAAGTATATAGACATAACTTTATTTACTACAGTAAAATCATATTAATGTTGATTTATTTTAAACACTTCAATGAAGTGGCAGTGTGGTTTATTCAAACATCAACTTAATTGGGTTATGTTTGATTTAACAATTTCAAAGCCCCATACAATTTTTTAAAAGCTGAATTTAGAAAGTTATAATCATTAAAAATTTACATTATGCACTGAGACTATAGTTAGTTTAGTGACAAATTTCCAAGCAGGAGACCTTTTAAAAAATTAATTGTTGGTGACTATGTAATTCCCTCAGCACTGAGAATGTCTTGCCATTTACTTGCAAATATCAACTTACAACATAGCCCAGAGCTTGAATAAAGGGAGGAAATGCCTAAAATGTAAAAGCGTGTGTGTGTGTGTGTGTGTGTGTGTGTGTGTGTGTGTGTAGGGGGTGGTCTGCTGCTACATGCTTTCATCTTTCTTAATTCAAAACTGTTGTAATTCAAACAACTGTCACACTGCTAAGATTGTACAGTTTTGTAGAAGATACGTTGACATTTATAGAAACCCCTCACCACTCTTTTCTAGGTATCCCAATAGAATGCAAATACAGTCTGCTAACGTTGCAAGCATCTGAGTTAGATAGAAATATTATAGGCTGGGGCCTGGCAGGATGGCTCAGTGGTCTAAAGCGCCTGCAGGCAGCTGCAGGGACCGCGGTTTGATCCCGGGCACCACACGCTGTGCCAGCCCAGCCCTTAGGGCAGGCTGAGCCGGCCATAACAATAAAACAAAAGTTCTGAAACAAGAAAAAAATAATTAAAAAAAAAAGAAATATTATAGGCAACCAGACAGGGCTAGGCCCTCAAGGGTACAATACAGCGGACAAGATGACTATGCGACATTGGAAGATAAGACAACTCTGCTGTGAGCCAGACCTCAAGACAAAAGATTAAAGGAATCCAGCCACATACTTTCTAAAGAATGAGCATCAGGGATTGATATTCTAAATAGGTTCTTAATCACCTGGAAGCCAGAGAAAGTCACTGACCCAACCCACTACAAGGACAAGCCCCTGTTCTGTATTCATGCTCCCTTGTTGCATAACTTACTTCCCCATTTAGTCCTGGATGCAATCTTATTGATATGACAGTCTTGTCTTACTTCATGCCCTCCTTGTAATTTGCACTTTAAACCCACATCACCTCATGGATTTACTCTATAAAAATCATTGGAAAAGGCAGCGTAAGGGGCACTGCAATGAGGTCCTTTTTGTCCCTCGCTTGGACAGGTGGTTTCTTTCCCACAATAAATATATTCTGCTCTTAACCTTCATTGATGCTAAAATTTATTCTTTTGTTTTAGATAACAGAAACTTGGCCCAAGTACCTTGCAGATTGGCAGTCTCATCCTTTATATCACTGTATGACACTCAAAAAATGCAATGGAGAAAGAAATCTTATCTACAAAATTGAACTGTTCACTTTTATCTTAGACAATTTTGTGCCTTGTGGGCAAAGCGTTGGTTACTTTTCTTGAGATGAGTATAAACAAATTTACTGAGCAATACAGGATTTTGGAATGGCATACACAGGAGCAATATTTGTTTTCACCAAGATTCATAAAAGTTTCCTATGGTTTAAAAATTATTTTCTAATTTTTAGGATTAGAAGAGATATTAAGTCTCTTGAAAATCTCTGTTGCCTAATAGAATAGGTATTAGTCACATGTGACTATCAAGAACTTTAAAAAAAACAGCTACTACAACTGAAATAAACTAAATTAATTTAATCTTATCTCCTATATATTTCTAGTGATTTCTATACTACATAATGAAGTTCTAGTGGCTTGAACAAATTTTGTTTCTTTTTCAAAACTACTTCATAAGTGGTGACACAAAAATGAGTTCCCCTAAACCTATGCTGTATAATATGATAGCCACTGGTCACATATAGTGACTGAGAAAATAAAATATGGCTAATGTAAGTTGACATGGGCTATTAATAAAAAATACACACTAGATTTATTTATCAGTATAATAAGCTAACTATATTTCATCACTATTTTAATATTCATTTGTCAAATGATGATTTGGGACATGTTATATATTATCTCCATTATTTAAATTTACATTTTAGTTTAGCTACTAGAAATTTTTAAATTACATGAGTGATACATCATATTTCTTTCTTGCAATGCTGGAGATTGAATACAGGGCCATATACATCTCATATCTTTATTTGAAGTTGTCATCCTAGACAAACCAGGCCAAAGCTTTAGTTGATTATGGATCCAATAATTTTAAAAAAGAGGCTCTGAATTAGATCCATGGCGAAAGAAAGAAGATATGACAACTAGTTGGAAAATTATTGAAGCGGTGTTCGAAACAGTCATAGTTTTGGATTGATTGTTCCATTATTAAATGGAATCTTTTCTTACAGTATGCTTCAGGATATATCTTAATAAGCTTATTAACATCCTCTAAGGAACTATTATAATTAACGCTCTTCCTATTATATGATCACTATTCCTTCTTTCATCGCTCTGTGTCTCTGTCTCTCTGTCTCTGTCTCTGTCTGTCTGTCTGTCTGTCTGTCTGTCTGTCTGTCTGTCTCTCTCTCTCTCTCTCTCTCTATATATATATATATATATATATATATATATATATATATATTCTAACAGCATACATTATCCTATAGTCCTTCCCTTCTCCCATACCTTGACCGGTCTCTAATAGCTGTCCCATTATTTTCAAAGAATCATATTTTTAGATAACATATATAAAAAAATGTGATAGAATTTCTGTACCTACCTTATTTCACTTAACATGATCCCTCCAGTTCCAAAATTCTCTTTCCTACAATTTAATGTAATTCCATTCCTTATTGTAGCTGAAAAAACTCCAGTATGTATGCATATATATATATATATATATATATATATATATATATACATATACATAATCTGTGTGTATATAATTTTTGTGTGTTGATGGGTACATAGGTAGAGTCTATATTTCATTTATTATGGAAAGTGCCACAATAAGCTTGGATTTTATTCTTTTGTGTACTAAATAAATTTCGTGTATTTGGACATATACCCAGGATTAGCATATGGAAAATCTATTTTTAATTTCTTGAGGAGGGCCCGGCAGGATGGCTCAGAGGTCTAAAGCACCTGCTTAGGAAAGCTTAGGCAGGTGCAGAGACCGCAGTTCGATCCCAGGCACCACATGCTGCACCAGCCCTGCCCTCAGGGCAGGCTGAGCCGGCCATAAAAATAAATAAACAAAAAAAGAAAAAAAATTTAAAACAAAAAAAATTTCTTGAGGAACTTCCAAACTGTTTTCCATAATGTCGGTTCCAGTTCACATTCTTACACTCAGTATATCAGGGTTTTGTTTTCACATGCTAACTAGTATTTAATTTTTTATGTTAATAGTCAATTCATTTTTTATTAATATTAATGAGAAAGAAATATCAGTGAGATAGTTTTACAACAGCTTAGTAGGATAGTTACAACAACTAATACATTGCATATTGTTGCCTTTGTAGTAATTGTTCAGAGTACAAGATGTAGGCATGATATCTTGCCTAAACACTACTTGTACAAATCTTCTCACTGAAATAAAGAAAGCTGTATATATACTCAGGTAGTCCCAAAATAGTGGGCTTTCATTACAACTGGCAAATCAGAGGCTGTTGACTTGAGCCTCCTACATCTTAGCATATTAATATGGCTTTCCTCTTTATAACTTGTGATTAGACTTTTCTATTGGATGGTGAGGACTAAGATAAAGTAAGACCTATATAAGGAAAAATGCAACTTTTTTTATTTGAAAAGGTCAGTCAAATCACCTCAGGATTTACCCTGAAACCATGTAAAATGCCTTGTAGGTCCTTTGTCAGTGTCAGCCATCTGGATGAGTCATGAACATTGCTTTACCAATTTGTTCTCTGTGAAAGCCTGCTAGAATGTTTTCTCTCTGGGTGACTCTCCTTAGGCACACTATACATCATTGATCCCTTTCCTCTGTGGCCCCATAATCTCCTTGAAAAGGAAATTGGGCGCACCACAGAGTTATAGGCCGTAACAGTACAAGTTCTCTCATGTCCTGAGTCCTCACTGAACTTGAAGGGCTAGGGGCAAAATATTGGCTATCCTTGTAGCCCATCTCTTTCTCTAATATTTTATTGATTGATTGATTGATTGATTTGTGTGTGTGTGTGTGTGTGTGTGTGTGTTTTTGAGACAGGGTCTTGCTGTGCAGTTCAGGCTGGCCTTGAGCTCACTTTTGTAGCCCAGGCTGGTCTCGAACTCGCACCGATCCTCCTGCCTCAGCCTCCCGAGTGCTGGGATTACAGGCGTGCGCCACCATG
>PVJA010057422.1:0-10447 GCA_004027025.1 Myocastor coypus
GAAGGAAGGAAGGAAGGAAGGAAGAAAGGCAGGCAGGCTCCAACAGCAGCCGCACATTTATTTATACACTTGAGTGGTTGGATGTCACATGAAACCCTTTGCTTATCTACACAGCTGGCCTCTGGCACCCAGTGTTCTTGAGACTAGAGCAGTACTGATGTGACTTGCCCCAGGTATTTTATAATCTTGAAGCTGGCCTTGCTTTAGACATGCATGTGTGCTTTATCTCCAGCTTCAATTGCTCCCCACATCTGCCCCTTTTCTGTCTTAGAGTTGTAAGCGATGGGTAGTTAGTTGAGGTTGGAGAAGCTGTGTTTTCGGAATTGTATAGAAGACCTTCTCTTTTTTGAATCCTTTCCTTTCTAGATGAGCTTGCTTGATTTAGGCTAAAGATTGCCAGTCCAAAGATTTTAAGTTTCTGCATGCAGCAATTTAATCCTATACAGCGTAACTAGTAGAGATGGCAATTGTGTTTGTTATACTTCTTATAGTTATATCTTTCTGCTGGATGTTCAGGACTGAATTAAAGTGAAACCTGTATTAATCTTTTTTTTTTTTTTTTTTCTACTTATCAAGGTCAGTTAAACTCCTCAGGATTTATGTTGGTATCTTGTATAGCATTTCTATTTCCTCAATTCAGTCATCTGGGTGAGTCATGGTCATTGCTTGACCAAGCTGCTTTCCTTGACGGCTTGGAAGACCGTTTTCTCCCAGTGACTTTCCTTCGGCACATTATATACATCATAGACCTTTATCCTCTGTGGTCCTAAAATGCCCTTGAGCAGAAGTTTGTCTAACTCACCAGAATTACCGGATGTTTTTGAAAACGTTCCTTCATATCCTGGGTCCTCACTCACCCTGAGTCTAGGGCCAAAATATTGGTCCATCCTCTTAGCTTGTCTATCTTTCTAGTTTTTGGTCTCAATTATCGAACATCCATAAGAGAAGATTAATGACAATATTTTGTAATGGAAGCAGTGAACTTAATATTGCTATTTTATCTGAATGTCAAGCGCCTGCTATCCAATGCTTTTCCTCATTCTCTTGGACTCTGTTTGGGTGCCAATTGCTGTGTCCTGCACTCCTGAAGTTCCCAGGGTGAGGACAGTGAGAGGATAGGAAAAAAGGACAAGAGCCAGTCAGTATACAGAAAACTGAGGCCTGATGGAGCCCTTTCACCTGATGGGAGAAGAAGGAAGAAAGGGAAAAAAAGGAGGTGGCGGAGGAGGAGGAAGATGAGATGAAGTATTTTTTAGAATATACTTTTAAGGGGCCTGGTGGGATGGCCCAGTGGTCTAAAGCCCCTGTTTGGGAAAGCTTGGGCGGCTTCAGGGACCGCAGTTCAAACCCTGGCACCACATGCTGTGCCAGCCCTGCCCTTGGGGTGGGCTGAGCCAGCCCTGCCCTCAGGGTGGGCTGAGCCAGCCATAAAAATGAGTGAATAAATAAACAAAGGTTCTGAAACAAGAAAAAAAATTTAAAAAAAAAGAATATACTTTTAAATCATTGGCTTATTTTGAGAAACCAAACCACCTATCCAGTTTACTGAGTAGAGTAACTTTAATCTATAAGGGAATGACTTTTACTTTCCTATAAAATACTTCTACAAAAAGTAAACCTTTATTTATTTTATTTTATTTTTCTTGTTTCAGAACCTTTGTTTCTTTATTCACTCATTTTTATGAGCAGCTCAGCCTGCCCTGAGGACAGGGTTGGCGCAGCATGTGGTGCTGGGGATCGAACCGCGGTCCCTGAAGCCACCCAAGCTTTCCCAAGCAGGCACTTTAGACCGCTGAGCCATCCCGCCAGGCCCCCAAAAAGTAAACCTTTACATTGGTCTACTAAAGGCCTTTTTCTTACAGTAAGATTGTAAAATTTTGTAGTGTGTTAATAACTAAGTTATATTAAAAGTTCTGATTTGCTTTTTAAAGTAGCAATAACAAAACCATGTTGCAGCACATTTACTTGCTGTATTTTTTTCTTCTTGGTGGTAGTTTGCCTTGTGACAAAGCCTTGCTGTTACCATGGGTGATGGTTCTCAGGCAGGTTTCTAGGTTCCTATTCATGAAGAGCAAAGAATCAGACATGGCACTCAGTGATGGTAAGAAAAAGCAATAAAGTTTTTGTTTTCAAATTTTTAAATTCATTTTAATGAGAAAAAAAGATAAAATAGCAATGAAACAGTTGTAAAACAGGGTAGTAGAACAGTTATAATAATTAATATATTGCATATTGTCTTCATAGTAGTTATTCAGAGGTCAAGATGTAGACATGATATCTTGTCTAAATAATATTAGTACAAATCTTTCTTCTCATTGAACTAAGAGAAAGTAGCAGCATAACTATCCTAACTATCTTGTATGTATGTATTTTTTTCACTAAAAAAATGGTCTTTCATTTATAACCCCCTTTTTTGTTTTGTTTTCTCAGAGATAGGTATTCATTGCTGTTAGAGAATCTGCATTTGGATAAGTCTTTAAAAGGCTTTTTTTAAAGAATTTTTTTATTTTATATTTATTTATTTTTTCTTGTTTCAGAACTTTTGTTTGTTTATTTATTTATTTTTATGGCCGGCTCAGCCTGCACTGAGGGCAGAGCTGGTGCAGCATGTGGTGCCGGGGATCGAACTGTGGTCCCTGCAGCTGCCTAAGCTTTCCTAAGCAGACTCTTTAGACCACTGAGCCATCCTGCTGGGCCCTAAAAGGACTTTTTCATACTTGAAGCCAGTCCAAATATTGTAGGTACTTGAATTCAGCAAAATAACCCAATATAGTCCAATAGTCCATAATAGTAGTGAGTTACCAGCACAACTGGCAATTGTCTGAAGTTGTTGACTTGAGCCTTTTACAGCTCAGCATGTTAACATAGCTTTACATTTTATACCTTGTGGTTACACTTTTCTGCTGGATGGATAAGACCAAGTTAAAGCAAGACCTATATGACTAAAAATGTAACTTTTGCTGTCTGATAAGGTCAGTCAAATCCCCTCAAGATGCAGCAAAGATTTTAATCAGGCCACAGTGTACTTAGAATGAGTGAGCTCTTGCTGAAAGAGAGGAAAACGGCACAGTGCCAAAGGTGTTTAAGAGTTAAGATGCTATACTGGATGCAAGGCGCATCCTGTGGGGTCTTCTAGAACGTGATTGACAGTGTGATTGTAGGGTTCCGAGCCACATGAGCCGTGTCTGTCAGGCCAGTCCTTTCCACAACTACAGTGTTATAATTGGATGTATGCGATGCAGTCCATGTGCGTGAACCTTCAGTGAGCTCCAAGTGAAGAAAGGTTACTACAGGGCCTGTGGGCAGAGTTAGCACACATGCATTGGGGGATTTGGGAATCTACTAGGGAAGGCACAGAGTCTTGGTTTGTTGTTGTTGTTGTTTGTTTTTCATTTTATTATTATTTTTATTTATTTATTTATTTATTTATTTATTTATTTTGGAACTGGGAATTGAACTCAGGCCCTTACACTTGCCAAGCAAGTGCTTATTCTCTTGAGCTATCTTCCCAGCCCATTGTTTTTTTTTAATCTCTGCCCCTGGTCATAGGCCTTAGGAGAAGCAGCAGGGGCTTAGCTCTGGGGCATAGCCCTGATTCAGGCCAATAAATGAGAGTGGACCTCAGCCCTACATATATTGCCTATATTATTGCCATGTTACCTAGTCTGGTCTTGAACTCTGGACTTGGACAATTCTGCCACCTCTCCTCCAGAGTAGCAGGCACTGCTGATGTGTGCCCCATTGCCTGGCTATGTTTCAGGCCTTTTCCTCACAATAGACTAAAAGCTATTAACCATAACCTCCAATAGGACAAGGATTAGGTTTGTGCTATTTGGTACTTATACCAAGAACAATCTAGCAAAGCGCAGTACATAGCAACCCAAAATAGCACTGTAAGAGCTGCAGTGATATTTATTAAATTAGTAGGTAATAAGTAAATGAGTGAATTTTGAATGTGTACATATTCACAGACTAGATACATTTAAACACAAATGACTATGCATCTCTTCTTTGTCTGTGCTAATTAAAAATGTCTCTCCTTTCACCCTCTGGACCTGTAACGAGAATGCCCTGAGCCTTCTTTTCCTTCTGTTCCCACAAGTGTCACCTCATCCAAACAGTACCAATTCCACTTCAAAAACATTGATGTGCCGGGCGTGGTGGCTCATGCCTGTAATCCCAGCACTTGGGAGGCTGAGGCAGGAGGATTGGTGCGAGTTCGAGACCAGCCTGGGCTACAAAAGTGAGCTCAAGGCCAGCCTCAACTGCATAGTGAGACCCTGTCTCAAAAAGACAAAAAACAAACAACAAACAAACAAAACAAAAAACAAAAAACAAAAAAAACATTGATGAGTGGTGTCTTTTTTTCCTCTGAGCATTTCAGGAAAGGCTGGAGCAGGAGTTATGCAATACAGTACCAGCAGCACCTTTGAAGCCCTCAGAGTGAATCTCTTAATCACTTTATGAAGCAACCTCCACCTTTCTCTTTCCTTACATCTGTTCAGCTTTGCTTCTCTTTTTCTTCCAGATATGGAGTAAGTGGTTTCTGACTCCTTCTAAAGAAAAAGCTTCTTCAGGGTAAATACAGCATGGGAGAACAGAAAGAGTGACAAGGAATCGTGTTTCTTTTCTCTTTCATGTTTCCTCTGTCTAAAATTGCTCAAGAGAGATTAACAGAGTACATAATACAGTAGAGAATACATAAAAATATGAAGCCTGCAGCCAAGGGATCTTCAGGGACAGTTCTTTGGACCCTGGCAGACTGTCTACTGGGACACTAAAAGGATTAAGTGATTTGTTTTGGCTTTGGCGCTTTGTGAGTGCCCAGATGGCTACTTAAAAGCTATCACAACTCAATTTAATAAGGCTTCTCTGGGTAACTTGTAAAAGACTGCACTGAAAATGTGCTACGTGTAACCAGTTGTGGTGCTATGCTCCCGTGATCCCAGTACTCTGAGAGGCCATGGCAGCAGGACTGCAAGGTAGAGCCCAGCCTGGGAAATTTAGTAACTTAGTGATAGTATATCTGAAAAAAAAATTTAATTAGAAAGAGCTGGGTGCTGGGAGTGGCAGCGCACGCCTGTAATCTCAGCACTTGGGAGGCTGAGGCAGGAGGATCAGTGTGAGTTCGAGACCAGCCTGGGCTACAAAAGTGAGCTCAAGGCCCGCCTGAACTGCATAGTGACACCTTGTCTCAAAAAGACAAAAAAATAAAAAGAAAAAGAAAGAAAGAATGAAAGAGCTGGGCTTCTGCTACATGACAGAACAAATCATTATGTAAGGTTCCTTCTTAGGGTGGAGAGAGAGAGAGACAGAGACACAGAGAGAGAGACAGAGAGGATGAGAATGTGTCACAGGAGAGATGAAAGAACCCTCATAGGGCGGAGGCAGGGAGACAAAGAATGTACTGGGCTAGGTTGGGGGTGGAGTTCCTATGGGTGGCTTGGTGTTGTATCAGGTGTTGGTTGGGGAAGGTTTGGCCCCCACACATAAAATAGAAGAGCAAATTGAGGTTAGCCAGGAGTTGGTCCAGGAGCAGCACGTTGTTGGTTTAGGATTCCCAAGCCATGCTGGCTCATTGCCATGTTGGCATGGTGGACTTTCATATGGGTGCAAACCCATCAGGGCACAATTTTTAACTCACTTAAAATCTCTGTCTCATTCTTTCTCTCTCAGAGATGGGGTCTCACCGTGTCACTCAGGCCACTCTCAAAGTTTGGAGCTCAAGTCATCCTCTCTGCCTTAGCCCCCTGAGTAACTGGGACTACAGATGGAGGACACCTTGCCTGGCTCAGTGCTCTCCCATGTACGTTGTCTTCTCCAGGTTTCCAAGGCAACCTTTCTTCGTGTTAAATTGCTATGTTGCTCATTGGACTGGTGAATGCTCAAGATGTAATCAGAGGCTTTTTCACATTTTCCTTTGCCAGTGTGGGCTACCAGTTAGGACTACAGACCTAAGGAATTTCCAGCATTATGCCATTCAAAGAAATGTTCTGTGTCCATCCAAATACTGCAGCTAATTCTACATGGGATAAAATGGGTGTTAAAGTGTTATTTGTGGCTCAGCTTATGTTTGGTGCTTTTTCACTTAGCAAAAAAAGGAGTTTATTTTTATATCCTGCACTATCCTCTACAATGACTTAAAAACAGAGAAAAGGAACACTAAAAAGAGCACCTGTCATTCCCAGTGGTTCCAAATGGATATTTAAAAGCACCTGTAGAAAAATATAATGCAACTGATTACAGTGCTGCTTTCAGCCAAATTGTTTTTTTTTTTTTAAAGATACATAATGGTTTTATTTTACGTAATTATTTTTATTTACTTATTTATTTTTTAAATGCATGAGATAAAGATTAGCAGTAATACCTAAACCCAAAGATAATCACTATAGACATTTTTTTCTTTTCCTGTGGATAGAGCTAGTTTCAAGGGCACGGCCATGTCCAGAGGGTCCCACACTTGGTTTGATGCTTTATTGTTGCTCTATTTAGAATCTTTAAAATATTTTAGCAAGCAGCACTGCCTTTCTGTTTTGCGCTGGCTCCTTCAAGTTCTGTTGCAGTTCTGCTGATGCACACACACATACTGGTCACACACACACACACACACACACACACACACACGTGCAAGTGTGAACTGCAATTGTGACACTACTAGAGGAAAACATAGAAGAAATCTTCAAGGCACTGTTTTAGGCATGGAGTTTTTGAAAATACCCTGAAAATACTAGCAATTATGGTAGCACATGCCTGTAATCCCGGAACTTAGGAAGCTGATGCAAGAGGATGATGGCTGGGAGTTCAAGGCCACCCTGGGCTACTTAGCGAGACCCTGAACTTTCTGCATAGCAAAGAAACACTGAGAAGACTAAGGGGAAAAACCTACAACCTATTTGCAAATATTCACCTGACAAGGGACTAATATTCCAATAGTTTAGAATATGTAAAAGGCAGCAAAAACTCAAATAATCTGAATTGAAGAATAGGCAGATGACCTGAATAGACATTTCTTGAGAGAAGACACACAAATAACAAATATGTGTATTAAAAATGCTGAACATCACTACTTAGGGAAATGCAAACCAAAAGCTCAGTGAAGGCACAGTGTTATGATTTATGTCTAGTTGTCCCCCCAAAGCCTCATGTAGTTATGGGGCAGGGACTTCTATAGATTGAGACTTGATCCATGATCCCTGGGATTATGTGTTTTACTGCTGATGGGATTATTGGTCTGAATAGGGCTGGGACTATGGGTGTGGTCTAGGACGGACATCCTAAGGCGGAGAGCCTGATAGGAATATAAAGAAAGACAGAGAGACAGACTCGAGCTGTTGCTCTGCTGCCATGTTTGGTTGGCTGCCTCTCTCACCATTTTGTTGCTGTTCCACCGCCATGAACTGGATGCTCTCTGCCCTGTTCCACTCAGCCGTGGGCCAGCCAAATATGGACTGAAACTTCCATGAACTGTGAGCTAAATAAATCTTTCCTTCCTTCATTTTGAGTGTCCGGATTTGTCCCAGCAATGAGTAAAAAAGTAACTAAGACATACAGAAACTGCTGGTGGGCCGGGGGCTACAGGGTCCATTAGAGCCCCGGACATCAAGACCAGCTTGGGTAACATACCAAGACTCTATGTCAGTTTAAACAACAACAGCAACAAAAAAAAACAGAGCTAAAATCGAGGGATAAAGAGATATCGATGAACACTTTTGGACCTCTATGTTTAAATTATCAAATAGCATTATAGAAAGATCCCTAGCACCTGCAGAGTTTAAGAAATTCTCTCTTTACATGCGTTGCTACAAAGAATAAAACTTTTTAAAATTTGGTAATTGAATAAGTTAAAATATGATGCAAATATCCCAGCTTCCATTCCTTGGACTACTTGTAAAAGAGGCTTTAAAAAAAAGAAAAACAGGGCCTGGCGGGATAGCTCAGTGGTCTAAAGCGCCTGCTTGGGAAAGCTTGGGCGGCTTCAGGGACTGAGGTTCGATCCCCGGCACCACATGCTGTGCCAGCCCTGCCCTCAGGGCCAGCTGGGCCGGCCATAAAAATGAGTGAATAAACAAATAAAGGTTCTGAAACAAGAAAATAAATAAATAAATAAATAAATAAATAAATAAATAAATAAAAAGAAAAACAAAAAACTTAGCTGTTTTTATTTTTCCTGGAATTGTCTTCAAATATACCAACATTAAGGCCACTGTGCATCCCGCCACACAAACTTTATCTCTCACCCAATGCCAAGCTCAGCTACCCTGAGTTTTATTCAATTTCAGAATTCATTATGCTTCCTCAGAGAGCATTTTAACGTTCTACATTTTATTCTTGAATATCTCTCCCTATTTTTTTAAAGATGGTCTCACAGAATTTCTCAGAAAAGGGGGCACTACACATTCTTACAAAATCTCTTATTGTGTGGTTCATTCTTTCAATTATTTTATTGGAAGCAGTAAAGAAATACACATTAGCTCTTTAATGCCCTAGCTGAATGCTTGCAAAGAGCATTTGTTGGAAGCAGTAAAAATGGAGGGAACAGCATTTAAAAACTGTTAGTGAGCTGTATTTCGGGGGTTGGGAATTCTCAGAAGGCATGGCTGGATGGTCCTGCACATGGAGTTTTTTAAAGCACCCTGGGAGAAAACAAGGAGATGATACAACTGAAGTCAGGCTTATTTCAAAGTTCACTGCAAAAGGCAGTGCAGCTGCTCAGGGGAGGAATGGAGTGCCGGGCTGCTCACGTTTCTCTTGCCTCTTTCCTTAGCCTCTGCAGGAGCCTTGAACATGGTGTCTCTGAATCCCCCTGCCCATCCACAATGTGCGCTCCACCAGTATCCACACTGACTTTTTCAAAGTTCAAATTTCCTAGGCCAGCCAAATAGCTCAGTGGATTGAAGCGCCTGCTTAGGCAGAGCACAGCGGCTGGAGTTCAATCCCCAGCACACCATGTCAGCCCCGCCACTGGGACGTGCTGAGACAGACACTGAGACTGGGTGTGGTGGCGAGTGCCTGTAATCCCATGCCTGGGAGCTGAACACAGTACTATCACTAGGAGTCTGATCTGTGCAGCAATACCCTGTAGACCCCGTACTAAACATATTTTAAATAGCAAATTCAAGAGGCCGGCGGGATGGCTCAGTGGTCTAAAGTGCCTGCTTGGGAAAGCTTGGGCGGCTGCAGGGACCGCGGTTCGATCCCCAGCACCACATGCTGTGCCAGCCCTGCCCTCAGGGCCAGCTGGGCCTGCCATAAAAATGAGTGAATAAACAAACAAAGGTTCTGAAATAAGAAAATAAATAAATAAATAAATAAAGTAAAAAATTCTTTAAAAAAATCAAATTCAAATTTCCTACTTAAAATCCCATGTTTTTTTTTTGTGTGTGTGTGTCTTTTTGAGACAGGGTCTCAACTGTGCAGCTCAGGCTGGCCTTGAGCTCACTTTTGTAGCCCAGGCTGGTCTCAAACTCACAGCGATCCTCCTGCCTCAGCCTCCCGAGTGCTGGGATTACAGGCGTGCGCCACCACGCCCGGCTTTTTTTTTTGTCTTTTTGAGACAGAGTCTCACTATGCAGTTGAGGCTGGCCTTGAGCTCACTTTTGTAGCCCAGGCTGGTCTCGAACTCGCACTGATCCTCCTGCCTCAGCCTCCCGAGTGCTGGGATTACAGGCGCGAGCCACCACGCCCGGCTAAAATCCCATATGTTTTCCAGTTGATCTTTGAATAAAGTTCAAAATCAAATGACCTACACAACCTCCACCTGCACCTTGCGGGGCTCACTTCCTGCTGGTTGCGTCTCTGCCCTTTCTCTCTCATTGTGCTTATCTCTCCCCTCCCACTCCACGCACAAGGAAAATGAACTCCATATGCATTATCTTCAGCTATGGCTTCCAGGGAACTCAGACCTGGAATGGAGGGAAGCGTGGGCACAGTTCAGTCCGAGAAGGATTTTACAAAACAGGAGTCATAGCCGAAAATTTAAATCCTCTCTTGTGTCTTGCTTCAAATAAACATATTTCTACCTTCAAGAAGTTTAATATTGATATCTGGCCAAGGACAATCATAAAGTGAACCCTTGGTAGAATTTCTTTTTTTTTTTAGAATATTTGGTGCTGTTTTATTTTTTTTCCAATTTTTTTATTGTTTAAATTTAACAATGGTTATATTACATATTTTCATCATCAGATCAGTTTAGATTAATACATATAGGTATATAAGATTGATCAAACAATTAAACATTAACCTTTCTAGATCCACATTACTTTTTTTTTTCTTTTCCCCCTTCTTTTCTTTGAAAGTTGACATATTGCATATTGTCCTCACAATCATTCTACAGAGTACAGTGTGTGGGCATGACCCACCTCCCTATTGATGTTGCATAGAAAAAAGAAAGAAAAAAAAAAGGAAAGAATATACTTCTCTTTGGACTAAGAGGAAGCAGATACATACA
>PVJA010057423.1:0-10449 GCA_004027025.1 Myocastor coypus
TAAGCAGGATGATAGGACTTAGCATCCATGGCCTTGAGAAATGATTTTCATTTTATTTTATGGGCAGAATATGAGTAAATAAGACATATACATTTAATAAGAGATGGATGGCATACATTGGAGTCAGGGTATCTCTGTTACTCTTCTCTCATTGCTAAAAGAAATACCCAACACTCAAAATTAGGGAAGGAAAGGTTTATGTAGCTCATAGTTACTGGAGGTTTCAGTCCATGCACAGCTGGCTCCGAGGCAGAGTGGCACACAGCAGAGAGCAGCAGTTCATGGTGGCAACAGAAAGCAAGTCTGTCTCCCTTAAGTTGCAGTCAAGCTGTCTACCCCAGGCTGGGTGCAGTACTCACACCTCTAATCCCAGCAGCACTCACACCCATGATTCCAGCAGCACTTATACCCGTAATCCCAGTGCATCATGGGTTAATCACAAACTCAAGAAGTTCACACCATGACTGCATGAAGCTTTAGGGGGACAACTAGCCACAAGCTGTAATACAGGGTTTGCAAGGGAATAGATTTAATAGAGTACAAATACATTATGGGATTATTTTGTAATATGTATCCAAAAAGTCAAATGCAAAGGAGTGCAAGAGATCTGGCCATGTAATAAAGATTCAAAGAATCCAGCCAAGGGACTGGCTCTCATGGCAAGTAATCTTTATTTTTATTTAATTAATTTTTTAAAAGGAGCACAAATGCACTTTTATTTTCTGTTAGTTTAAATTCTTGAGGAGTACAGTTGACCAAATATCTCAGCAGATGGAAGCTCCTGCAAGCAGGTGCAAGGGCCAGGAGTTCGATCCCGGGCATGCCATGCCAGCCCCTCCCTGCAGGGTGCACTGAGACAGCAATTGAGACTAGGCACAGTGGTGCGCACCTGTAATCCCAGCTCTTGGGAGGCTGCAAACAGGCGGATCAGTAGTTGTCCAATCTTTGTAGTGAGACCTTGCATACCCTGTAGACCTTTCCTTAAAAATTAATTGATTAATCAATTAACTAATTCTTTATGAGTACAGCATCACGTGGATTCGGTGTCCCATGGCATTAGCAGGAAGGAACTTGGCACAAACCATGCTGCAATTTCCATAGGCTTGAGTTACTTTTCCCTAGATCACTCTGGTTTTGTTTGGTCGGCCACCTGGAGTCACTGTGTTGCTTTTTGTCAAGCACACCTCTTGTCTTGTTCCCAGCCGGCCTCCCCAGACTCCAAGAGGGTGGGAAAAGCTCATTTTTATTTTTATTGGTTTTCATAACATGTACTTTTTAGGGAAGCATTTAAATAAAGCAAACACACAGGTGGCTAAGAAGAAATGTGCTCTGTGACTGTTCTTGGACTGGCATGAGGACTTCAGAAATTATGCATTCTTTGTTTTCTGGACAGGAAGGGAGTAAGGGTCAGGTCTAGAGGTGAGTGACGTACTCATCTGTGTAAAATGAAAGGGGCATGAAAACATAATCAAAACCAATATTTTAATGCAACATTTCACTTCAAATTTGGCAATCTACTACAATTTGTCTAACTTTGAAAATAAAGTTTTGTTAGACTGAAGAAAAAACTAAAAAACTTTTAAGATTCTGCATATTATTTACAGTAAAACTACAGCTGCCCACAGTTCAACTGGGAAGGCTCCCCTCTGACTAGCCATTAGTGGCTGGGTGCTCTTACTAGTCACTGGGTTGCTTTTAATCTTTGTTTACTTCTGTTGGAGGAACAGTGCAGCAGAGGAATAGTACTGGAGTTACATCCTTCCTGAACGAGAGAAAAGAATTAACCTAACCAAACAGTTTAAAATAGCTTTTGGTTCAACAAACTTGTGAATGGCACTTTCCAAGTGCTTCACTTTCATTTCAGTTGAGCACAAGGGAATTTTCAAAAAAATAAACTTCATGCAACCTAAACAGAAAATATAAACAAGCAAGCCTAGAGGCTACTAAATGAGAAACTAAATGGAATGCAGTTAAATTAGCAATCTAAATCAGAGTTCATGCAAATCAGGTCCAGTGCACATCAAGTGTTTCAATAAGTTTCTTCAAACTTATAAAAATTTCTTTGTGTTTCAAGAAGCATTTCTGAGTAAGTCAAGCATGAAATATAGCTCTCAGTTTTAAATATCTTTAATTAATAAATATTATAGCTGATGTGTGGCTCATCCGTCATCTGTGTGTCACCTTGCTGTTCTTAACTTTGCTGGACTAACAGGGCAAGAGAAAGAGACAGATCAATACGGATGAACTGTGCTTCCCTCCGTGGAAGCTAGAGACAAATATCTGTGGACTCCAAATCCATTAGATACTGAAAAAAAATAGTAATGATTATTTAAAATTGATACAGCCAAAAAGAGCTCTAACTAGATGCAAACCACCATTTTGTGAAATTTGCATGATTATAACTCATTCATCCAATATTCACATAAATGTTGAATAGCATTATATAGCTCCACTCAGACCACAGGGGATTAAGTAGTGAATGATATTTAAACACAACCTTTGCCTTCATATAATTAAGTTAACATACTCTAATAGTCTAAAGGACTATTTTTTCCCCCTGATTGTTTTTCAAATATGTTACCCTCTTTATTTTTCACTTGGTTGGTTTTGTTTTTGCTGGTAGTTTAGACTACTTATTGAAGAAAAATTGCATTTGATTTATTCACAATGATCAAGTATCAGGATATATTTTTTAAACAATCATATACATAAAAATTCATACATATTGGGAATTTACTTCAACTCATTGGAACAAAGAATGAAATGGTTTAAGTAGAGTCTGTCAGCGGGAGAACTTGGGAGATGACCGATTACACAAAGTTCCAGGCAAGATGAACCATCTCAAGAGATCTACTGTAGCTCACAGTGACTGAATAACAGCGTACTGTATGTTCTAAAATTACCAATTTTCTTCTCTTCTGCCACAAAGTATGTACTGTTGCTTGGATGTGAGTTATCCTCAGTGGTGCTCACTAGGCAGCTCAGACTCGTGCTAATCCTCCTGTTTTCAGCCTCCCAGCACTGGAAATACATGTACCACCACCCCTGTCTTGGTGCCTGTCTCAGGGTACTTGGGCCAGCTCAGCATGTAGTGCTGGGGATCAAACCCTGGTCCCTGCATTTGCCTAAGCAAGTGCTTAGTCTGCTGAGCTATCTCATCGACCCAAGCTGGCAGGGTCTTTCAGAGATGGCTCCTGGTAAAAGTCACAAGTGGCGCTGTTCTTCTAAGGGTCTGATAGTTCTTGTGAGGCTCCCAAGAGGGACCTGTTAAGAGGGAGCAAACCTGACCTCTGCTCACCTTCTGGCTTCCCCAAATACCCTGCCATCTTTTCCTTTCGTGTGTACTTCTGCCGTGATGCTATCTTGCTGTCTGGCACTCGGGGACCCCTCACAGAGGTGAGCCAATGTCGATACCAGGTTCCTCCTGGACCTCCCAAACTAACAGCTAAATGAACTTCTTTTTTGTTCATTACCCTCAGTTATTTTGTTATAGCAGTGGAATTATAGACTAGAATAGTAGGTGAGGTAATGTGTGCATTAGAAGACCTAGCCACTCCACAGTGTAAAAATACAATACCACAGTGTCACATTTCATATATAAATATATGTAATATTTCTTCCCATCAATTAAAAGCATAGATGTAAAAGTAAATTCTAAAAAGATAAAATTATTTCAGCAAAAGGACGTTTGTCATGGCTTTATTAGAGGATACTTTTTAATTTGTACATTTTGCTAATCTGTATACTTAAAATTTTACACGATCATTTTGTATAATTCTATCACCAAAAAGAATATCATTTTCACTTTTTAAATGTAGCTCTTTATATTCTCTGTAGAAAATGAAATCATGAATAAATAAGTAAAAACCTGCTTGTGAAATATTTTCTTGAACTCAAATGTCTACAGGTAGAGATAAGCAAATTGTGAAATTAGTTGAGGCCTCATTTGACTGAAAAATTAGGACATTTCATAAAGCAATGGACTGGAAAAAATGCTTTTCTGGGAAATACTATTGGGGCAATCAAGCTTTAGCTTAGTTCTTTCTGATGCATTTCAAATATGTCTTGTACAAAAGGACAAAAGTCTGTAGAGAGAATGCCTTCTGTTGCTTAAATTGAAATGCCATTATATCTGTGACTACTGTCCTGAGCTTAGAATAGCTCCCGGTGAGTAGTCAAAGCCTTCATGGTTAATGCTCTCTTGACAAGGACTGCTAAGGAAGAAAGGTAGAAAAAATCTGAAGCCAAGTATGAACAAAGAAATGCATTCACACACTATCTTACTGAAAGTGAAAGGGTCCTAAGCTGTCATTTGTAAGTATTGAATGCCAGTAGGTGTTGATTTCTCTTTTTAAAAAAGACACAGGAAGGCCTAGCCATTGAAACCTGCCAGTGAGTCAGCATAAAGACAGCCTCTCCTGATCTCCTTTTCTGAGTGTACTGTTCTAGGTTAGATATGCATTAGAGTTGGAATTATTGGCGCCTAAAACATGCACTACATTTTATTTCTGTGCCAGGAAATGTGAGTGCTGGTATCCAGAAATTATTTGTATTCTTTTTGTTTCAAGTTATGCTAGGATGAAGGAAATATTTCCTAATTTTCACTTCAGGGTTTTCATCATAGGGTGCTAGTATTTGGATTTTAAAAAATAAAACCCTAAGAAATTCTACTCGTTTTACAAAAAGAAGTCAAGGTCTAATTTTGGGTAGTCACTGGCTTCATGAGCACAAATAATTGTTAAAGTAGCTGAAAAACTGACATCTTGGAATGACTTTCAGAAATGTAATTCTCTAAGTTAATATTTGAGTGTGTTTCTATAGGTACTTTACACTAGGAAATGTTTCCTACACATTTATAATGTGAGCACTATGGTAGGTGCTTGGAATTTGAAAAGAAATAAGCAGACAATATATGCTGGAAGGTAGGGTAAAAATAAGCAAATTATGTACATGCTTCAGTAAGCACCAGGGAGGAAATAAACAAAATTCTAAGAAGAGAATGATCAGCAGAAGAATCTCTTTTATACAAGAAAAATCAAAAAGATGAAATTTAAGATTTGAAGTCTGGGAAGGAGCCCAAAGGGATGAGGGTTAATGGAAGGAGGCCAGGAAAAAGAAGAAATCTTACATAAGGCATAAGTCCAGGGTGAAAAAAAAAAATTATTATGTCAAAAAAAATCAGAGTGACTAAGGAACAGTTCATTGAATTCTTATAAATTAGATACTTTTTTTTTTCCATTATGGAACCGTGGGAATGTTGACAGAAAGTTATGGATTTTCATCTCCAACAAAAGCACCTATTAAAAACTTAAATGAAATGTCACAGAACATTTTAGAGGATTCACAGAGTAATGTTCATATCTGTCCTTAACATTATAGATCTGGCCCATTTCATCTGAAGGATACCCTGCCCCCACCCCACTGCAATCTCTCTTTTGAAGAGCCCAGGAAGCCCGGAAGCTACTCCCAACTCCCTCATATGTGAGCACGTGACTCAGTACAGAGTAGAAGACGGTTTTAATCGACAGTGAAATCCACAGATGCTTCCTTTCACCAAACGAGTTATGGTTTCTTAAGAGTTTCAAGATGTCTGACTACAAGTAATTCCCTGTACCATGTAGGACTCTGGTTGGGGAATTTTTTCTTATCTTTCAGTGAGTTGAAAAGACCTTAGGCCAAAGGAGTCCTCCTATCCTGTGCTACTTCCTCTAGTTCTTATAGACACAGCTAATAGACAGGCTCTTCTTATAGCCTTCTATAGTCTCTGGAGATCCTTGGGCTGAGGATATGTAGAGGTTCTTGTCCCAGCAATTCAGGGCATCACTAGCTGGATAAAAAGCCAGAGTAGAGCTGACCCTGCCCAAGAACAAAGTCTCCCAGCACTCTCAGTGCCAAGACCCCGCCTCCCCAACCTTTTCTGTTAGCTTCCAGGACCCGCCACATTTTCCTTGAACAAGTTTGAGCAATGGAAACTTTGAAGCTTCTCATCCTTTTTCTGGCCACATATATCCTGACTCATTTTCTTAATTCTTACAGACTACATAGACTACTATAAATAGCACCTTTGAACATATTTTTACAGCAATTGTCAATAGTATGAAAGCACCATATGACAATAGCTTTCACTTGCTAATCTTCCACTGAAACATTTAAAGCCAGTATCCTTTTAAAGCAGTGATGAAGAACATTTTCCAAACTATAACCCAAAACACACTTATTTATCACAAATAAACTGCAATTAAATAACACTGCAATTAAACTCGAATACTGAGGTTTTAGGTTAGGGGGAAAAAAAGTACAACTCATATATTAACATCTTTTGTTTTAAAAGAAAAACAAATAACACAGGCACCATAGGTTTGCCATCAATATGCTTGAGATATAAAATATTTGAGTAGCCCTTTAAGATTTTTTTATTTTATTTTTTTACTTTTAATAAGAAATAATGAGAGTTTCAAAATACGTTAGTAAGACAGCCGCAATAATTAATACAGGATTTGCAATAATGAAACTAATGTGTAATCCATAGCTCACTGATGACCCAGTCAACCACGGACTCTGTCCTAGAATAGGAATTCACTTACACTCCACACTCAATGTTTTGTATTGAGTGTAAGTGTAGATTGAATTGCATTACCAAAAGACATGCTTGTGTGTTAAGCCCAGTACCTATAACTGAGACCTTATTTGGAAATGAGGTCTTTGACTAGGTAGTCAATTTAAGGTTAGGAGATACTGGTTGAGGGTGAGTCCTGAGCCATGATTGATATCATCATAAAAGGGAAATTTGGACAAAGACATATCCAGGGGGAAAGTAGAGGCAGAATTGGAGCTGATGTGTGCACTCCAAGCCAAGGAACACCGTGGGTTCTGATAACAAGGGAATGGGAGGAGCCTGGAACCCATATTAAATCGGAGCCTTCAAAAGAAACTAACCCAGCAGACACTGGTCTTGGACTTCTGTCCTCCTAACCTGCAGGAGGGTAAGCTTCTGCCTTTTGTAGCCACCCTGATTGGGGCACTTTGCTTTTGACAGACCTAAGAAATAGTTGCTGAGTACATCTGCAAGACAAAGTTCATGCTGGTGTTTTTTCTTTTTTGAATTGCACTGCCATTTTTTAAAGTGAAAACAACAAAATAGGCATGTTTTACTTCATAGACTAAAACAAATTGATAGTCTCTCTGATTCTTGAGAGGCTATCATTCTTTGACTCTTAAGCCATGAAAGCTGTGCATCACATCATCCCGTCCTTGTGGCAATGAGTGAAGGAGCCTTCTGGACAGCACAGTGCTGGCCTCAGAGCTTGAGCCAGGAAGCTCTTGGTTATGCTCCTCGGTGAATGGGTGTTGCATTTCTCTAGACCAAGGGAGAGTCTTGTGCTGATTTATTCACCATGCTGATGAAAACAGAGTGAAACAAAATCACATGCATTATACAAATATGCATTTGTTGTTCACAAATGTGTATCTTTTGGAAGTGAAATTCTTAAATTTCCTTAAAATAGAGATACCTTCCTTTCCTTCTTGAGATTTACCTATGTGTAATATGTACTTTTAAAACAAAGAATTATAGAAATCATGCCAACAACTAATTTTTAAACTCACACAAAATGAAAACAACTTAATATCTGCTAGGGAAGACATATTCCTTCAAAATGTGAAGCTAGAATTGTTCACATGTGGGAGAGCAGGACTAGGCCTCAGTGCCTACAGCAGTTGAGCTACCTCAGTTCTGAGAAAAGCACCCTGCCTAGTCAATATCAGAAGCCTTGTGTCACATAATACCAACTTTGCAAAACTATCTGTAAACTCTCCTACTGTTGTTCTTGCAGTCATTTGCCGATCAGACACAGGCCAACCCCTGACCCAGCTCTTGTCTTCTTGTCTATATTTTCTTCATTCCTGCCGCTGTTTCTCCCAGACAGCAATGATTCCCTACAAACTTGGAGATGAATAAATGGAAATAGCTTGAAACAAAGGGCTTGATTTGCTTAAGAAAAACAGAAACAAAATATGCTGCAAAAGGTCTCGCCCCCAACCAAACACCACAGAAAATGTCAGCATAGCAGAAAATGTCAAAGAAGAAAAAATTCCATCTTTTTAAAAAGCCTACTCATTCCCATTAACTTAAAGAATCTTTCCAGGTTAAACAAGTGATTTCGTCTTTTCTTTCCATTGCAGACAGAATATGAATCAATCTGGCATTGCCCTGTAAAACAGTCTTGCAAGAAACCATTTCTCCCAAACTGGAGTAATAGAAGTGTGAAATCACCTTTGTATTCTCATTGCTGTCTTCCTTTAAGGGTCTGAAAATATGAAAAATGTACTATTCAGGTTATTCACTATAGCTCCTGACTATTCACTGACGGACTAAATGAATCATGCGTTTAAGTATACCCTCCCTTTGCCCAAAGCAATAGGGCAGAATTAAAGCGCTGCCATTTGTGCATGGTACAGGGCACCTACCCATCACAAAATCATTGTTTGTGGTATCTTGTAGAATACTCCAGAGCCAAATTCTAGAGTCAGTAGGTGCAGCTCTAAAGAGCCTTCAGCTAGTCTCCTAAGCCTCAGCTTCCTTGCCCACCGAACAGAAAATGATGTGATTTATTTTATATAGTTATGAAGAGAGTATAAAAAAAAAGTAACTGGTGCAAAAATAGAGAAAAAAGCTTAACAATCCACACAAATATTGTTAATATGTGTATAACATATATATGTGTATATATATACATATATATATATATATATATATATATATTATATCAATATATATATTGAGTGTAGGATACGGAAAAAGTTCAACACCCTCTGGATCTCTCATCTACAAGTGTGTTTATACATTTGTTCCCCATTCCTCTTGTTGGCACCCTCGTCTACTTTATTCTCCGAGGGCTTTTATATTAAGCAACCAAACTGCCCTTCATAAATAAGAGCCATTGCTTGGTTTTTAAGGCTGAGATTTAACTTCCTAACTTCTCCATTAATGTTGTCACAGTGGTGAGCAAGAGTCACTGACCTGAGTGAGGACATGCCAGTGGCACGACCTTGGTGGTTCACATCTGCTCACCAACAGACGCACCAGATAGCGCCACTCATCCCTGCAGAGGCACTAGAGCTTGCTTCCTCAAGAGCCAGGGATCTCTGGGCACCTGACAGTCCTCCAACAATCTAAATTTGTGTGCTAGATAGTAACTACACAAAGCACTTTCTTTAATCACAGACCAGCACAAAAGGAAAACGCTGACTCTAGGAGCCTCCTATACGTGCTAATTAATGTGTCAGTGATCTTGGATTGAAGCTTTTAGATTAATATTAATTTCTTTGTACAGACAATCCTCTGAATAACCCATTAAATGTATATGAAAGCATCAACTATATAAGACTTTCTTATACTAAAACACAAGAATATTTGAATTTTGGAATTCACGTTCAATCACCTTTATTCACTCAGAATTAAGACTGAGTTGTTTTATAAAGATTTAAGATTAGGTAAAAGTTTTTTTAAAAAAAATTGTCACATAAAAACAGTTATAAACTCATAAATATTTAGGATGCTGTATTTTTTTCAGAAGACACAAAGATATCATTTTATAGTTTGTTTTGTATTCCCTAATAACATTTCAGACAATGAATTTTGATAAAAATTGCAAAGAAAAATTATCAAGCAGAAATTCCAATACTATTCTCCATCAATTGCATACTCTTGAAGTAAGATTTTGTTAGTCAGTTTTCACAGTGCAACTTTAAAATTAATTTTTAAAAACTCAGCCTACATAGCATACTGATGAAAAATAATTGATTGAAATAGTGCATGATGCCTTATGAAGTCCCTAGGTTTTGCTGCACGAGCTTAAAAACATGTTAAGGTAAAGCATCCTCAGTTTGGAAATATATTTCAGGACCTTGCTGAGAACAATTCTCCTGATCTAACCTGAAGCAGTGAAAAGCAGCTACCATGTGAGAGAGAAACAAACATGCACTGGATTTCTGAATTCAAGCTGTTCATAGAGACAAGTTCCATTTTTTGCTTTGTTTTTGAGGGTTTAGTTTGACAAATAATATTAATAGTTAATTTGAGAGTATGGCTTTCAGAAAATAATTTATCTTTAGAGACATCACGAATAACCAAAACCACTTTTATAAAAAAAAAAAAATCCAATAGAAAGTGTGACATTGGAGTGTTTATTATCTCAAAATATATATCCATTTATTTCTAGTACCTGATTTTAATTCACTATCCTTTGAACTTTTAGATAAAATTTTAGAGAAAATATTTCCTTTAAATTTTTATATTCATAGATAAAATTATTTTTAAATGGCATTAAACAAATTGATTTTAACACTACAGGGATCATCATTTTCTAAATAATGGAGACTAGATTTAAAACTAAGTCAACTTAATGGAAGTTCCACTTTGAAAATCAAACATTTGTTCTGAAAATCAGA